>CAKKOB020000517.1:0-12464 GCA_918844115.2 Phlebotomus perniciosus | reverse complement strand
CCACGTAATTTTGTAATGATAAAGTTTATTGGATAAACCTTGATGATTTAGTTAGTGGGATAGTTGCGATTTTTCATTGTCACATTGATATGGAATTTAAATTTAAATAAGTTATAATCAAAGTTTTGATCCTAATATCTAGGCTTCTAATCCTAATAAAGCTATAGGGTCTTTTAAAAACTCATTTTGGATAAGTTTTGACCTCAGCTATAATATGTTAAAATTTGAGACCGATCCATGCAATAGGAGCCGAGCTATTTAGGAAATAAGATTGTGGGATGTTTCAAAATGGCGGATATGGGGGTGGGGGATGGAATTTGACATCACTATTTTATAGCGGCTGGCTCATATATAATTTTTGCCGGGATCCGCAAATCGATATCTCTAAATAAAATTGTTGTCGGTTTCGCCTCAAAATAGGCCAATCAATTATGAAATTTGCCTACTTCCAGTAAATTTGCCTGGATTTTTCAAATT
Organism: Phlebotomus perniciosus; assembly: GCA_918844115.2. Taxonomy (NCBI): domain Eukaryota; kingdom Metazoa; phylum Arthropoda; class Insecta; order Diptera; family Psychodidae; genus Phlebotomus; species Phlebotomus perniciosus. The sequence continues at coordinate 11,987 of CAKKOB020000517.1, read as the reverse complement.
TGACGCTGTATTGACGCAATTTTCGCCCAGAAATATGCAAAGTAATTTGAAATTTGCAGAAAAATAGGCAACAGAAATGTTTCAAAACAGAAGAACTCGAAGAACTAATGCCTCGCCCTTTGATACCTTTAAAAAAAAGTTCGCCTAAAGTTAGGCCAATTTCTACAAGATTTTCCTAAAAATAGGCAAATTCTTGTTTGACAAAAATTGTTCAATATTCGCTATCTTTGAATCAGTAAATCTTCTTCTTGATTGTGACCCATTTTTATATGGGATTCCAGAAACATTTTTCGTGATTAATGGGGAAGCATTTTACCACCCATTACAAATTTACAAAAAAATTCACGTTTTATGAATCATTTATGCATCGGGCTTGTTTTCTTAATCCTATGTTGCTATTTTTAACTGGTTCAACAAAATACCTTATTTCATGGAATGTTCATCAGAGCCACAATAATGTTTTGTGCTTCTTCATAAGAAAATTACCTTTAATTTAAGCGTTATCAGAACATTATGTTAAATAACAATTTCTTATCTATTCTAAATTGTTATACATAACCTTCTATTTTTATATAAAAAAAGTCTCTTTCTCGATAACGAAAAAACCTTATCAATGCGTTGAAAATGAAATATTTTTTGTAATTTTCCATTCTTTGTGCAGGATTCGTGAGCGCACAAAATGCCACAGGAGTCCCGATTGGAGTCGAAAAGTTCGAGATCATCGAATTCAGCAGCAAGAAGATGTTTACGATGGTGAGTGTCTGATTATCTTTTTTTTCTTCTCCTCCCCAAATACCCGTGATTCACATGAACATCGTTCGACAGATAAAGTGAGTACAGAATAAATTGGTGTAATCTCACGATGTGTATAAAGAAGATGGTAAATTGCACCTTCCTCCCGAAGAGGTGAATCACCATCAGATTCTCCCTTGAGCATTTTCAAGTTTTTCCCCAACACAAATGACTCACTGGCATTATGTAATTATACAATAATTCCTCCCTTCTGATGCTGGCGGTGTACAGGCAATCATGAGATCAGTGACCAATTGGGAATGTGGGGAATGTATCTGCCAATCTTTCATCTCCGAGTGGAATAAATCATGTGTCTGTCCTCTTTTGTGTGCAATATTCTTGCAAGAATTTTTATTGTTGCTCCATTAGCACGTTTTCTCTATTTGTTCTGTGCAACACACATGAGCCCCCTTCACGGACAAAACGGGTTACACTGTGTGTGATTTCTTCCCACCCACCAGAACTCATATGTGTTCGTTGTATTTCCTTTTGTGCAAAACTTGCTGCTCTAATTTAATGTATATCGTGGAAGAGGTTCTGCAGATATTTTCATTGCGTCTTGCAATACAAAATATGATAATTGCGTCTGTGCGACTGGCCATACGGCATTCCTTCTTGACAAAATATTTAGATAGGAAATGCTTCTTTAAGTATTTATACCTATACTGGAATTTAGCCTTTGTCTTGCAGTTTTAACCCTTCATTAGTATCTTAACACTGAGATTCTGGCATTTTAAAAACTATCAGAAAATGGATAACCTCATATTGTTTCAATAAAAAGCTCTAAAATTAAGCTTGAAATGAATGATGTGTTAATAGAACAGCGAATGAATTAAAATATATAATGGCTTTACAAAATTTTTGATAAAAAAATATACCTATTCTGAAAATTTCAGTTGAAGCTTCAAAGATTTTTTTTAATCTTGGAAAAGTCTTAAGAAAGCCCATAAATTGCTAAAAATTAATAAAGCTTTGCAATTTTTTTAAAGGTTCTAGATATTTCGAAACCTTCTGGGAAAGTTTGGATTTTAATTTTGAAGCGTTACAAAATCTTCTAAACATCTGAAATATCTCCAAAAGCTATAAGAACTTGTTTCAAAAAGCTCTTAGACCTGATAAGTATTTTTTTAATCTATCAAAAAGCTTTGTAAAGCTTTTAATCTTGAATGAAAAAAAAAAATCAAATTCTATATTTGTTTCAAATAAGCTCGCGCATTTCCATTCTTTTATTACCAAAAAAAAAAAACTTTTCAGAATTCATTTTGTAAATTCTTTCCAGAGCAATTTGTTATATAAGAAGCATAATATATACAAAATCAGTCCAATAAGTCCATAAAAAAATGGATTCTGTGTGTTTCACGAACTATTATAATATGTAGAAGTTCTCTGAGTATAGGAAAAGAATTGAGATTAGAAGCACGGCGCGCATTCCTCGACACTCTTCTTTTCCACTCCGCTCTCACAATTCCCCAGATATCGTCGCTGCCGCGAGAATTACGGGGAAGTACTACATTTGTTGCCGTCAATCTAATCCCACATGCCAGAAAAGAAGAAAAACTAGTGATTACACAAAAGAAACCACCGTTTCCTCGTTTTTCATGCCATTTTTACACTGCAGATTCTCTCCTCGAGCGTCATTTCACCTCTCCTTGCACGGAAAGTCTTAATGTGAACGAAAGAAAATATTACAATAGACTCTCTTTGTGCATAAAAATGTGACAATTGGGAGTTCAAATTCAATTTGTTCTTTCATTATGCATTTGGTCACGAGCTCGTGAAAAAATTATATCATATCTCTCTATTGGAACAAAGTGGTTCAAAGACCCGCTGAGTTTGCCACAAAGAGTTGTCATTCCGCGAGAAAAGAAGAAATATATTCGCGTAGGTGTTAATTTGAGTCGCTGCGTTTTTATAGAATGACAAAATAGGGTATATATGAGAAGAATCCGTTTCCAATAATATACATAATGTCTTGCATATACGGTAAAATGGAGAAGAAATGTTTTATTTTAAAATGTAGGACATTCCAAATGAGAGTCTTCATTCAATATCGCGCTTTTTAGCGTCCAACGTGTATACATTCAGGCGATTGTGCCGGAGAGATCATTCAAAATACTTCAGAATTCCTCAAACGGCTAAAAAGAAATTATGGCCATAAAGAAATTCACATATTTACTCATTATAATACAAATAGAAAATTTTTCTCTCTACCCGAATAAATAGACTGTTTTGTGAAGAATTAAATCCACTTTTATTTCACGGTACATTTTTTTCCCTACTACATGTAATCACGTCAAATTGTTGTAGTACAAGATTTTATTAATGAGAAGGCTTTTTCTCAAAATTGCATGTTTTATAAGTGGACCTAATTGTATAATTTGAAAAATTGTACATCAATTCGGTGTTTGATTTGTGTGAAATCCCATAATTTGCGTAAAAAATTAAAACGTGCCTTCCGAAAAAAAATTGATAGTTCAATTCAAGTTTTACTTTCCAAATGCTTTTGATCTTCTCAAACTTTTTGCTGACACAAATAAATTCAATTCTCTCTCGCCGAGTGATAATTTGACATGATGAGAGATCATCACTTTCTGCAAGAGTTAGTAACAGATATTTAAGTGAACGCGATGTGCAATTACTTGTTGGGTGTAACCTTTAAATTGGTTAACAAGGAATTATAAACAAGGGGTTCTTTTGCTTATCACATGGTTTAGAATTGCTCAAAGTTATTCTATGCTTTCAAAGGTCTTAAGCCCTGCTTAAAGCTTGAAGGTGTCTGAATATTTAAGTCTGGCTTTAAGCTTGAAGTTAGCTTAAAGCTAACTTAACTCTGGCTTAATGGTTAAAGCCTGTTTTAAGCTTAAAGTTAGCTTAAAGTTGACTTAACGCTGGCTTAACGTTGGCTTAATGGTTAAAGCTTGTTTTAAGCTTGAAGTTAGCTGAAAGCTGACTTAACTCTGGCTTAAAGGTTAAAGCTTGTTTCAAGCTTAAATTTAGCTTAAAGGTGACTTAACGCTGGCTTAAAAGTTAAAGCTTGTTTTAAGCTTGAAGTTAGCTGAAAGCTGACTTAACTCTGGCTTAAAGGTTAAAGCTTGTTTCAAGCTTAAAGTTAGCTTAAAGTTGGCTTAACGCTGGCTTAAAAGTTAAAGCTTGTTTTAAGCTTGAACTATACTTACAGCTGACTTAACGTTGAGTTAAATGTTAATGCTTGTTTTAAGCTTGAAGTTAGCTTAATGCTGACTTAACTATGGCTTAAAGGTTAAAGCTTGTTTTAAGCTTAAAGTTAGCTTAAATCTGACGGCTTAAAGGTTGAAGCTTGTTTTAAGCTTGAAGCTGACTTAACGCTAGCTCAAAGCATAAGGCTGCACTTAACTTGACTTAACGCCGGCTTAAGGCTGACGTAAAGCTTAAAACTTAGCTTTAAGCTTTAAGGTGTCTGAAAATAACGTCAGGCTTTAAGCTTGAAGTTAGCTTAAAGCCTAAAGATCACTTAAAGTTGTCTGAAAATTTAAGACTGAGTTTAAGCTTGAAGCTGACACTTTGGCTAATTTTAATCTTGAAGCTGATTTAAAGCTTAAGGATGACTATAAGCTTGCAGCTTACTTAAACTTTTAAGTCCAATAATTTCAAGGTATTTTGATAATGAGGATATATTTTAAGACAAAAAATGGCGCAATTATAAGCTTCTTGCTGAAGCTCTTCAGAAATTTCCCAAAGTTCTTGATCTCTTCATTGAAAACTTAGAAATTATTATTCTTCAAAAAATGCCAATAAGAATTCCAAAACACTTTTTATTTTGTATGACCCAATAATGATAAAATTAAAATCACTATCTTATCATTCCCTGAACTGATATTACACGGATTTCCAATAAACGCTTAACTATATTACTGCGTAAATGGTTTGATAAGAAACATTTTTTCTTATAATTGAACACCTTATGAAATAAACTTTACTAGACAAGCGTGAGATACACAAGAGATTTCTCAAAACAACTTATGGAGGAAGTTATGTGTCTTTCTTATACATACAGAGTCAACAACGTGAACTATGTCAATAATTTCACTAATTTACTCGATGATATTATACGAGATGATGGCTCATAAAGGATCATCGTTCAATTGGGTATTTTATAGGAAATGAAAGCGTTCATCTGAAATGTCTATCTATGAGTTTAAAAAACAAACTGTATTTCGAGCGAGAAGCAAAAGTGCTGTAAAAATGTATATATATGTTTTTCCTTTCAAGAAGAACTCCATCATCTTTCTCGATGCGAATCATTTTAATGACTGTGAATATTTCTTTTGTATATTATTTTGTCTGTGTTGAGTTTACAAACCCTGACCATTCTGACATTCTGCAGAGGTGTATTATATGTTTGTGTGTGTTACTATATATCTTTTGTATATAGTAACACATGGAAATATCACAATGAATGCATGATACACAATGGTATAATTGTTGAGCAACCAACTGGTTGAATACTCTGTGGATTGGACGCCGTGTTGCCCCCCTGATGAGGCCCGTTTCTGTTTCAGTTTGTAATCGAAAGTCGCGACTCGCGGTACCCATATTTGCCATCGCACGGCAAACATTTGGAATTGTGTACTAAAGGTGCTATAAATTGTAAGATAAATCTCTCTCTCTCTCTCTTGTTAGAATGGTGCATTGTAATGTGCAATGATTTGGGTGTGAGAAACTATGTTTGCCCGAAAATAGAGAGATACGACGTATTTTAAATTGAGAGAAAATTGATTTTATAGGTGAAATTTAAATAAAAGTGAATGTCTCTTTTATCATCATTTCACCTGAGCAATTTTCTTTATGGCCAATTTTTCATCAATACAAATGCGCGCATACCTCAACTGTTGTCTGATGTTTTTTTCAACTGTCTTACACCCAAGCATTTTTACATTGGACCGGGAGTGTGTTAAGACAATTGCGAAATACGAAAATCATTGAGCGAAAAATACTTAAAGTCTTACATAAAAATAAAATGAAAGAGCAAAAAAACACGCATTAAATTGCATTTGAGCAGACAAAGAGACTCTGTATAGATGATCATCCACTAAAAATAGTAATGAAAGACGGAAAATTCAATTCAATGTATATAAGCTGGATGAATTTAATTAACATTCCTATATATTTCTTCTCCATGGCATATGAATGATCATTGAAACCACACAATTAGTCTGTGCAGCAGTTTGTCTACATAGCGATAGACACGATATTATAATGAAAGTGTAAACTCCCTTGCACTTTTGTTCACAATATTCATAATTCATAATCATTTGACTCTGGAAATAAACCCATTCAGTCATGCACAAGTGCACAAAGATTTGGCGAAAAAGGTGAATAGCACTTTGGGTAAAATAAAATTCAAACTCAAAATAAACATCCTGTTTTACATAATGTGCAGTAGAGTTTAAATAGGAATTTTTAATAATTGAAGTGTGTACATTTCATTTGATATAGACGACACATAATTATACCATGTAACGTGCCCATTTTCCCTCCCAAACAACAATTGTGTAAAAGAGACTGACAAAAATTTTGTTGTAGAATTCATCCAACAATGATATAAAAAAAACGTTTTTTTTCCTGTCGTTACTAAAACGGTCACAGTTTTTATTCCATCAATTTGTTTCATGGACATTTTCTTGTATTTCGCGCATGTGAAATTCAAAAAATGCCTAATTATTTGGATTTTATGTGACAAAGTCCCATCGCACAGCTTTTTTGCCATCCTGTTGAGCGTTAAACATGTATAATTGCAGAATTTATGTCTCTCGATCAAATGCCGATGGGATGTGGGTGGATTTTCTTGTCCAATCCCATTGCGACATCTCTCTTTTTGCTCAAATCTCCATCCAACGATAATTTTTTATTTCAAGGCAATCAAGACTGTGCACGACAAGAGTGATGGCGATCTCTGCTTAAGAGGATGATAACTAACAAAAATTAAGAAGAATATAATTTCAAAATACTTTTCTATAGACTAATTTTCCATCTCCGTATCCCGCCATTTTGGAAACTCAAAAATCTTGTTTCTTAAATAACTTAAACACTGTGATACGGATCAGTCTCAAAGTTTATCATGTTTTAGCCCGGTCGAGACCTTTTCAAAAATAGGTCATATCAGGCTCTAGGTTTAGCCGAATTCTAATAGATAGTAGGGTCCGATTACACGGACCTATAATGGCTATATATTATTTCATCAATACTTCAGTTGCGAGGGTTGTTATTCGATTCCATATACGGTCACACTTCAACTCTACTCTTCTGTTAACAGTTTCTATATACAAAAAATTCCGTCAACATTTAAATGTTTAGTCAAAGATCTTAATTTTTCTTTTAAGAAATGCTTCTTAATTGTTATAAGTCCTAACAGTTTTTTTTTCGTGATTTAAAGTGATCTTAAGATTTTATATCTAACAGTTTAGCTGATCTTATCACTGACATCTAATGGACAGCTTAGTCACTTTATAATTGCTTTTGTAATCTTTCAAAATGACCTAATGATCTTCCCCCAAAGTATTGCTCATTTTGTATTTCTGCAATGAAAAACATGTATATAGTCTTTAATGCCACCAAACATTTCCATCACCTGCCTCTCCTTCAGTGTGTTGGGGCCCAAAGTTTCTTTTTTCCTCTTGTATATGGAGTCTCTGGGTGTTGAAGTTGGGGAAAAAAGAAGTAAAGTGAGTCAAAAAATCACAATTCCACCGCAAGTTGAGAGAGACATGGAAATGGAAGTGAAATGAAATTTAGTATTAGTTACGTCTTCATTGCGTGAGTATCGCGTCGTGAGTTTTGGTGCTTTGGAAAGCGTTAATGAACTTTTTGTACATCATACAACTCTTTTAGATCATTCATACAGCTATAGTTTTTGAAAAATTATAATTACTCTCGTGGCTGAATTACATTGTTTTCCGTCTTATATCATATTTTTCTTTATACATTTCTTTTTGCGAAGAGAAAAAAATACATATCACTCGTTAGTATCTGGAAGATAGTGAAAGTTTATTGTGTTAAGAGAGAGGAGACAAAAAAAATATGGATCAGTGATCTGGATGATTTTTCGGTTCTTTCACAATTACAACATCGCATCGGCAGTTGATGAAATTAGTCATGAGACCGGTTCTTGTGCTGAAACTCCAATACAAGGATATCAAGACTGGATGACCTCGCAGTGTTTGTGTACATAGTGAAATGAATTAATGCTCTTGTACATGGCATGTGAATAAGATCGCGGATTCCGAAAAATTTCTGCTTCAACGATCGCGTCGATCGATTAAAATTTTGTAATGATTTTTTATTCATCTGCCAAGACCTCCTCGTATAGATAGATTCCATTCTTCTTATATGGTCTTTCATCTCAGCATAGATCACACGAGGCGAGTGTCGAAAGACAAGTGAAAAAAAAATTAAATTTCCCACCAATATTGCTCACTTCACGTTAGGTTCATTCATATTGGGGTTTAGTTGAGGAAAGACGTGGGGTTCCGATCGAATGGTTGAGCTGCGCAATGAACTTTCTGGTTGACGGAAATGGGAAATGATGTAGTGCTGTTGAATGACTATCGCAAGAGTATATCAAGAATATGGCCTTTGGAGTGTCTTCAGGAACAGTGACAACTGTACCGCGAAAGAGGAGACCCCGAGCTGCTGGCGAAGGTTGGCCATCTCATTGAGATCTTTCGTTATTTTGTTTTTTTTTTTGGCTTTCAAATTGTGAAACACCCTCTTGTATCTTCAGTTCTTATCTCATCTCAATCAATTGTGTATTTGACGCACAAAAATGAGCCACTATCTGCGGACGCAGTACTGGACGAGCCACTGTATGAGAATGTGGTGACGCCAGGTGTGAAAGGTCCGGAGACGCTATGTATCTGTCGAACGATGTATCCAACATCCGGAGAATGTGAATTGCAGCAAATTGCCGTCTTTGTTGGTAGTGTTTTCAAAAAAAAATGATACCTCTCTTTATTAATGCCCCGAAAAATGAAGAGAGACTATAACTTTTCATTCAATTTAACTGTTCAATTTCTTTTTTTTTCTGCCGCCTCTCTCTCTCCCGATAGACGATTCTGACCATCACTATGAATCTCTCTACTCTGCTAAATTAAGTGAGCCACACACGAAATTGACTACTCACACAAATGGAGATACTAAGGCAATTATGGCCAATGGTATGGAGAAAGATTTGCCAGATGAAGACTTCGACTCATTCGACAGTGATCCAGATTCAGACGATGATATTAAAAAGGTGAGGAATTTTAATTGGTATAACATATATAGGTAGTAATTTTTTTCGCATTAAGTGTTTTGAATGTCTGTCTAAATTCAAGGTAGAGAAGTTTCCAAACGTTCCATTAAATTATATGTTTACTCAAAATATTCATCATATCGAAATTCTTCCGGTTTAGCATTGTTAGAATGTTTTTTGTGCAAAAAAAGGTTTATCCGTCTAAATGATATCTCTCATTTGATAACAGATGTCGCTATCTGGTTTTAGTTCTCGTGGTTAACCTTATACTTCAGCCGAACAACATACATTACAATAGTATAAGGCGGATTTTTACAATTTGAATAGAAAGCATAAAATATCGATTAGTGATTCTTATCGGTATTTTGAATGACTTCATTTGCTTTATACAAATTCAAAGATATTCCATATCAAAAGGAAATTTGTCTGAAGCGTCTGAGACTATGGGAAAAAAAGTGATAGACACATTTTTTCAGAGAAAATTCAGACGGTGTTTAATGTGTTTTAATGCATGAAATCAATATCAGTCGGAAGTAACAGCTTTAATTTATTTTATTTGATATCAATTTATTGGCACATTCTCTACAAAAGATATTCAAGTATTTCTTCCTCAATAAATCCATTATGCTCGTCACGAAGACTGTGCAATATTTAGTCTGAAAGTGCCATATTAAAACAATAAAAGCATATGAAATTATTCAATCGAGCCTATAAATTTTGTGCTTTTGCACAAGATATAAAAATCCATGTAAAATTGCAATATGAATAAGAGAAAAAAAGAGAAATATTTATTGCCAACAGTTTGATGAAGTAAAAAGATGTATATAAATAATTTTCTCAACTATATTTTGATGAGCTCTCTGGAGGGCGCGCGAGATGGTTATGTTGCAAATTCTCTGAATGAGAGTGTGCGAATGAAGCTTCCCCCAAGTTGAATGGGCAAAAGCACCAACAATAGGATAGAGAAATCAACCAGCTAGTTCACTTTTTAATATAACATACCATCTCAGGGAAAGATGTTTTCGTAACAAACAACATTTTCCACACTTCCTTTGCGCGGTTTGTGCTCGGATATTACCATTTGCGATTACATGGGGATGTCTGGATTGGAAACGCACAAATATGTGTGAATATTCAAATGGAAAAAATAATGCATATGTTAATCCAATTTATCAATTGTGTGTGAATGGGAGAGATTGTGAGGAAGTCGACATTTTTATATACTTATTGAACTTTCTTCTCCATGTGTTTTTCTTTTGATCAAACAGAACGACAGTGGAGTGGATGTGAGCAATACTAAACTTCCTGAACCGCCACCATCGTCCAATCAGGTGTATGCATTAATGCAGAAATTTAAGAATTTGAGCTCACTGTCGGAGATCTCAAAGTCATTGAGTCGCTTCACGAAGAAGAAATCCTCCAAGACGCGTGAAGGCCCAGCGATTGGCCAGAAGTATGAAAATACAAAATTCTACGATGCACCTGAATATCAGAATGTCACCTTTGATGGAACTGTGCGGAAGTCCAAATCACCAAAGTCGAAGAAACGTAATTCTGTCTTCTCACAAAAGGGCGATGATGCGTATGAGAATACGGAATTTCATGCACCATGTGTCGCCATTGGCCATCCTCAGCAATCTAGTCTCGAATTCAAAGAATCCAAGGAGGAGGATGGCCTCCCGGAGGCACCTGTTAAGGTGCCAAGGAAGAAGTCTAAGAGTGGAAAGAGTTTCAAGTCCAAATTGCGAAGGAGTCTCGTCTCGTCGGAGTCAACATTGAACATTGGAAGCTCCTTCAATGGGACTCGTAGTACATTTTACATTTCCGACTCGATGGACATGGATTCGGGGATCTTCACGGGCAGCGATAGAACACTCAAGACTGACGATTTTGCTGGGAAGTCACCCACACCTGGCCAGGAGGGGGCTGTCAAGGAGAGTCGCCGAAAGAGTACACCATGTGGTCGACCTTTGAATCCACCGCCACCGCCTCCGGCATCCTCAGCGGATAGAAAGAAGAATCTGGGCTCCACGACATCCTGGTATGCCGAATGTGGCGTCTTCAAGTCCGACACTCTCAAGCATGAGTCCAAGGGACGCGATAAGAAGATCAGCGGACGCGCCAGCACCACCTCCTGGTACGCCGAAGCGGGACTCTATCAGACGACAAGTGGGGACTCTGTGGCCAGTTCCAGCGGTAGTTCTGGCGTGTCCACGGGTGGGGAGTGCAATGGGGGTGATGACAACTCCCACAGCATGTTCCTCAATGAGCCACTCTACCAAATCTACTCGGCCGCCAAGTTGGAGTCCATTTCGCGGGATATTGAATTGGGTGAACAGGATCAGAGTGATGGCTACGAAGAGATTGGCAAGAAGGAGGATGAAACGGAGATGGAGGAGAAGAAGCCACAGAGACCGACGGCTCTGCAGCTGGTGGGACCGAAGCAGGGACCATCAAGGACGCTCTGGAGTGAAATACCAGAAGTGATCAACTCAGAAATACTCTGTAAGTATCAAACTTTAAATTCCTTGTAATCCGGTTGGAAGTATTTTTTTTTCAATTTCTTCATTAAATTTTCTTTAATATTATTTTTGAATGCAAGACATTTTGGGAGTTTCTGACAGAAAAATGGCTTAATACCCTTAAAACAAAGATATAACGGACATAAGTATAGGTTAGAAAATTATCGTTTGTAAACGCCATTTTGTCCAAGCGGTAAGCTGACAGAGTAAATTTACATCAAACTAATGGCATTCCAATAACTGGCAGTTTCGCCTGGCAACCTCGCCATTTTCTTTTTCAAATAACCTAATTATTTCTAGGGCAAATTTTCACCAATTTTCACATAAAATCCAACAGAAATTCACTCTATCGAAGAATAGAAACCCCCAAAAGGCCCAATTTTTCCAAATTTATAAATATTTTT
>CAKKOB020000516.1:28188-47254 GCA_918844115.2 Phlebotomus perniciosus | reverse complement strand
GATACAACACTAGAAATTCTTTATTAAAATAACTTTGCAACAAAAAACTGAATGAGAGATACATTGTTTGGAATTTAATCAGTCATTGAACTAAAATTCTCATCTTCTGCGAGTGGAATTCAGCACAAAGGTAAAAAAAAACTCACTTTCAAACGCAAAAAGAAGAGTCAAAGTTTTTTTTTGAGATTCCCCAAACGTGTTAATTGGTCGGAAGTGCAAATGATGGGGAAATTTTGGCCGGTGAAAGAGAGCACCTCTGGCCAAAGGGGAGTGGGAGAAAAATCAGGTAGCGCAAGAGGTGTTGAAAAATCACCTTGACACACAAGGTAAATCCCGCGAGTAACAGGTTTTCTTGTGCAAATGCTTGTAACACCCAGCAAAATAAGAATATATGTATAGAGAAAAATTGAATTGAAATTCCCCAACAAATCTCGCGTGAAGTGTCCGAGTGGGGGATTTTTTCACATGAATCACCCAATATATCGTTAAAAGTTTTTTCTATTTATTTATTTACCTCTCTCGGATATTTTCCAAGTAGTTGGCAATATAATCCACCATTTCTTTGGCGAAATCCTTGAATTCCGGCGCCTCCATGTCGATCTAGAAGGATTTAGTTTCAGATCAAAATTCGTTACATTTATTAAAGATTTTCTTAGCGTGAAAGAAACGATCAAATAAGAGTGTCCAAAGTGCTTGAAAGTGCATGCAGACCACCAAGGTCTCATTTGAAGCACATAATACTGATGAATTACGCAATCTGCAGAGCCAATACACTCCCCAGACAATGGATTACAATTTCGAATTTGCAGTTATTAAAACACATGAGATCTTCCCAGTCTGGTCGGCGCAATCAGTTGGGCATAAATTACTCACAGATCGATTGTCCTCCATCATTTTCTGGCCCAAAAACCTCCACCAAAAGTTAGTTATTGTTAGCAAAATGGAAGATGATGAGGGGTTAAAGAAGTTAATTTGCCATCCAGTATAAATTCAATCACACATCTTTATATCGTTCATCAATTGTGATTCTGAGCACTTAAAAGATCGCCAAATGGGCAGGAAAAAAATATTCAACCTTAAGTTAAGAACTGAGGGGTGGTTGGGTGGAAAAAAACAACTAGAGCAGAAGCACTGATTAAAGCAGCATAAAAGATTATTTTGCTGCAAGAAAAAAATCACACACAGCCACACACGATAAATCCACCACAAGCTCCACTTTCCACTTAATGCCGAGCTCTTCCACTTTTGAGTGTCTGGAAGGTACTGAAAGCTACTGCTGGCCGTGACAGACTTTTAAAGCTCTCGTGCTGGTCGTGTGTGGAGCGTTTGGAGCTCGGAGAGAGGGCTTTTTGGGTGGCTCACCAACACTCATACAAAGCACGAGTGTGCCTCAAAGAGTGCGCACAGATTGTGCACAAATTCCATTTGCGACGTCACGGGAGAGCTTTGGGGGTGGGGGGTGGAAAGCTCCAACGCCCACCCACTTATTCAACAGTTGAAGAGCACTAAAATCACACACAATATCGAGTGCCTCTGAGACCATCTAGCATATCTTTTCCCTCCTTTTTTCCTCTGAGACGAGCGAGATTGTGCTGAAAAGGAGGAAATGGGGAGCCAGAGATGGATTAGGGGGTTTTTATTGACCCAATTGCATTGTTTCTGGATTGACATGATTTCTTTTAATCAGGAAATGCATTGCGGTGGTTTGGCTGATAAGAATGTTGGTCGAATTGCTTCATTTTGTGGTTTGAAAGACCTTAAAGATTTTATGTTAAAAAGGTTAGATAAAAAGTTATTTATTGAGGAATAAAACCAAGGGGGAGACACTATAATGATCAGTAGTGGTGTAAATTTGAATAGAAGTGCGCGAGAGCTTTTGGAACTAGAATAGAAATGCTAAGATAAGTCAAGTGAGCTTTAGGAAGTTTTCCTAAATTTTCAGAACATCCTTATTAAGAGCTTTTGGAAAATTTTCAAAAGCTTTCAGATCTGCTTTTCATACTCATTTAGTATCTGGAGAACATATTGAGACAAGGGGGAAATATTATGGTGAGAAGTGGTGTACATTTGAATGGAAGTGCGCGAGAGCTTCTGGGAGTGGATTGGAAATGCTAAATGAAGAAATTATGAAAGCTTTCATTTAAAACAATCTTTTTTTGAACAGCTTTTGGAAGCTTCCAAAAGCTTTAAAGGAAATTCCTAAACTTCAAAAAATGTCAGCTTGATTACCTCAAAGCTTTCTAAAATTGCTGTTTAGCTCTATAGGTATTTAAGCGTATTTAAAACAAAATCTAGAAAATTTATAAAGCTTTTGGATAGGTTTTTTTAGTGCTTTTGAACATTCTGGAGGGATTTTGTTTTCTTAGAGCTTTCATATAGAAGGCTTTAGAGACCTTTCTTAGAAAGCTTTTTTTAATCTTTCTTAGAAAGTTTTCTTCTTAAGAAAAACTTCTTAAAATCCCAGAGCTTTCTTCTTAGAAAGCTTTCTTATAAAGTTTTTTTTTCTTATAGAGCTTTCTGAAAAGCTTCTAGAAAGCTTTCTAGTAATCTTTTTCTTAAAAAAAAAGCTCTAGAACCTTAGAAAGCATTCTCAAACACTTTTCTTTGAACGCTTTTTTGGGCTTTCTTGGAATGCATTCTTAGAAAGCATTTTTAGAAAGCTTCAGAAAAGCTTTTAGAAAACTTTCTAATGACATAGAAAGCTTTGTTTAGAACATTTTGTTTGGAAAATAAAATTAATAGGATATGAAAGCTACTGAAAGCAACCGAATTGGAGCTTCGTAGAGCTTTCCTACAAAAAGTGGAAGTGTTGGAAGTGGTGTACGTCTTGTTGACCCTAATATCTCCCCCTTGTTATATTATATCTATTAGTACTTCCACTTCCAAAGACACTCGTGTACGTCAATTGAAGTGTTTACCACTTCTGACCAAAGTATCTCACCTTTTGGCTTTAACAATTTATTTAGATTTGCGTGAAGATAACGGCAAGTGTTTGAGAATTTTGTCGAGTTTCTGGAGATCTTGTTTATATTTTTAAAGCTTTTACAAAATTTCCTTTATGAAAAAAAATTTTTCATAGGATAAAGCACTTCAAAGATTCTGAAGTACCGGAAGTGTTAAAACTTTTTGACCCCTTTGGCTTATCAAAGTGATAATGAAAATTCAAAATTTCTACCCCATATTCAACTCACCAAATTGATTTTATATTCGTGTGTGACTTTATAACCTAATTTGAGATGAGCCGCCACAACCATCGTCTCTGACACCTTCAGCCAAGGCCGGAGGGCATCGTCCTGATGAATATAGGCAGACATTTCTCTGAACTTCTGTGAATTCGCCGGGCGGAGTTTTCCATTCACCTTCACCGTCCCTGAAACACCGCGTTCACTATAAAAAACAGAAGGAAATTTTGAAGACGTCGCGCATTTAAAATTTCCACTGACTTTGACATTCATTATGTGGTTTGATTTGAAAAGGAAAACATGACCTTCACTCTCTTATCAAATACTTCACAATATTATATTAAAATATAAGTGAATGATTGATAGTTTTCCACATAGGCTCATTCAAGATTAAAGGGGTGTATCGATATATGGATTAGCGTGTAATATACGCCCCTTTAATTGTGTGAGAGCGATATTTTGTATTACATAAGTAAAATTATACGTTTGATCGACTTGCTATATACTCACACATAACTTGCTAATACATTGAGTAAAGTACTTTTTCCAGCACCTGATGGACCCATAATTGCAGTGAGTCGTCCACTGGAAAATGTTCCCGAGACACCCTTTAAAATTTCTTTTGTTTCTAAAAGTAAGAAATAAAAGAAAAATTTGTATCATCTGAATATTGTAGCATTCTTTCGTCCTTTTAATTTCCTTATCTCATGATAAAATTTATTTTTATAGGCCAGCCATATATATCGATTTGTTATATATAAGCTTTTTATATTTTGCCGATAACTAGTTATATACACATAAGCACTCTTCTCTTATTTAATTAAAATCACATAGAAATACAGCGGAAACAGTAATGCAAATAAGTAAACTTTAGGTCTGAATCATCCAACGAGCACGCGCAAAAAGATTAACAAATATTGCGCTTGACGTCTGTGTTCAACACTGTGATAAAAGGCCTAGCAATTGAATCAAATCAACAATTTTAATTCGAATAAATTGTCATTAATCAAAATGTTGGAATTAAATTGTTCTCCCTTAACAACATTTTTTTTAATAACGATACTGTCAACGGTTTATATGCTCTGTAAACACCAAATCGAAATTCACGCAATATTAAATTGAAATTAAGTTTTTTGTTCTGTTTGCCCCTTTTCAAACGATAATTTAACCTTTATACGCGTAGCTGTTTTATTGTAACTTTTATTTAAAACTCTAAATGTGCTCTCCATAAAAACTTAGAACGAATTTGTTCTATTAAATTTTAAGTACCTACCTACATACATGAGTCATATTATGGTATGCGTAACACAAGAGTTAAAAAAGTTTAATTTTTCGAAAATCGTAAAAAACGTCCTGCGTCAATTTACTTTTTGCAAAATGAAAAAGCTGGGATTAGGGAATCCCAGCTAAAATTCAAAGCTTAAGAAAACTTTTTTGTTGATTTCAATTGTAAAACTTTAAAATTTTCTAAGTAATTTTGTTTTAACCAATAGAATAACATTTTGAGATAACATTTTATTGCATCAACTTTTCTTCAGTATACCTACTCTTATATATTTTTTATAGTGTAAGTAATATATGTAGGTATCTATACTGACAATCCAAATCTTCCTAAAACCATGAAGATATTGTGGTTGCCGCCTTACAAATTGATCTCATATAATAATTTTCCACTGATTAGCCTTGAATATAACTCATTTTTGCGATGTTGATCCGTTGGAAATATTACTCGCATGCAAACTTTTCACAAAGTCAATCACTTCCGGTATAATCAGTGTGGAAAATTATAGGAAGATCCGTTAAACTTAAATCTTTAAACTTACCAATTTGGCACTTGCCGAAATTCACTGATTTCACGGTGTACTTAACATTCTTGAACGAAATGTCTGCAGCTTGTCGTCTGGGAAAGGAGTAGGTGGACTCCGATGTCATGTTGTTTGTATGAAACATTGTATTATTGTTTGGCTGACTATCCGCCTCACTACTGCTTTCCACGACAGAATTTTCAGAACTGGACGTATCATCTTGACGCCAGCACTTTAATCCTTCTGTCCTTGGTTTTGTTTCAAGTTTAGCCATTTTTTTGTGTGGTATATACTTCTTGTTTTATTGGACAATCAACGTCTTACATCAATAACAATTTTCATATTACGCAGAGGTAAAGTTTTTCCTCAAATTTTTGGCTCAATAAAAAAAAGCTGGCAGTTTATAGTAGAATTATGAGTGTTGTGGATCGTTAAAAACTTTTTGACTTTGGTCAGAACATTCCACGGGATATTTCGAAAACCTGAAAAAGAGTAAATTGTTGGTTCCAGGCAGTAAAAAACAGAAGAATACAAAAAATGTATAGCAATTTATTGTCCGTCAATCATAAAGCAAATTTCATGAATTTATTACAGGAAGCCCGAACTAGTCGATCAATGTATTAGATATATGAAACACCAAAAAAGATTGATATCTTATCCATCACAGAATTAGGCAAGGTGTTTTCAAATTGTTGTTTTATAAGATCTCGATGAAGCTGAGTAAGTTTGTGTCTAACCACAATTACTCACATATATAAAAGTAGACACCTGATTCTAGAACACAAGGTGAATAGACCTTCATACACGCCTCTTGCAAAGGTGTTGAAATGCTTCAAGTGAAAAAGGCAGCTCTAAACTTCTAACCCTGGCTATTCCACTCGAAGTTGATTGAAAAGGTATTTTTATGATTTCGTAAAAGAGTACTTTTCTATGCAATTCTAACATGTTCTCGCCAATAATATTCCTACTGGTTACGCAATAGCAAATTTTCAATAATTTTTTAATAAGCCGGACAACCGTGACCTGAACTTAATTGATGGAAAAGCATTTTTCGCGCTCACACTGATGTGAAATTGCACCGAAGAGGTACATAAATGCAGTGGCAGTTTTGTCTTGAGACGTCCACAAATTTAATCGATGTTTCTCAGCAGAGAAAATTATTTTTATTCATGCTTTTTTGTTGTTGTCGCTGGATTATTATTCACCTCATTTCGTATTTCTGTCTGACGAAATCAGCTGAATTTCTCTGGACACGCATATAGAACATTAAATTATTGAATAGAATTTTTTTCTTACAAAGCATCTCATAAATAAAATCACGCGTGCATGTCAGCTGAAGGCGAACCTCTGCTGCAATATCACTCGCATTTTAGGGTACATAATCTCCCAATGTCGCAAATAAAAAATTATATTTCTCCACACAAAAAAGAGAGTTCATTTGGCGGAGAATCATAAACATTTGGCATTAATTGAGACAAACACAACCACTTTTTGAATAGTGTCTTCAGCTGGCAATTAGCATGGTTAAAAATATTTGGGTAAAAAAAGTAATTTTCAAATATTTGACCTTCCCTCTGGCATAAATTTTATTGTTAAAAATTTTCCCCACTATTACACGAGCATTTGAAGTAGTTTGTCTTGCCAAAAAAATATGTAACTCGTATTGAAAAGTCCCCCTATATTGATTTTTCCATTGTTGGATCATTTATCGGGTTATTACATTTCTGGCGAACTCTAGTGCTCACTTCCTGGTTCGATAGTGTGTGTATGAAAGCCATTAGAATAATTTCCCTCAAGTGTATATAGAACTCACAGTGGATTGATGATTGATGATCGTCTGTGTAAGCAAATCACAAGTTCTTTTTCTGCCATATAATATTGACTTAGACCACAAGACTTTTCACATATCTATACATCGAGAGTCATATATCTTCAATGTAGAGATATTCAAATAGATGAAGAAGATTTATATTTTATTTTAATGTTAGTGAATCAACTGCACAAGAGATGCATCTGCGCAAACAATACGAACACTTGAAAAAACCATCGACTTGTGGAAAATATCAAAGTTACATAGAAGGAGGTGTTAAGCCACTATTACACTGCACTGTCCAGACACTAGTTTTTCAGCCAATTGCTCAAAAGTGTCGCGTAATCGTCGAAATTGCAAGGAATTAAATTATCTCTTGACTTCTCTTCAACTTAATACATCCAACTCCGATGCGAACGGGTATGTGATGCGTGCTCTCAGGTCGAAACCCGAACTCGTACTGCGCGACGACCTCTCATACATACTTTACTATAAAGTCCCTCGTTACGCGATGTGGCCCCGTCTGCCTCAAGCATAGACTCTTGTTACTATTAGCTCATTGCTGCGCCATAACAATTTGCAGTGGTGTGTGGGAGACATTTTTACTCAGTGCGCGATTATTCACTATGATTCGCGCATATTATGCTAATTTGCCGGCATTTTTTATGTTGCATTCAAATCTTTGAAAAAAATAAAAACACCACAGTTAAATTTTTTTCACGGAATTTTCCCAAATAAAAACCTGTGAGACGTAAACAATTTTATCAGTTTCCGTGCAACTCGACTCTATTCTCTATTGAACTGAACTGCAGCGAGAATTTTCGTAACTTTTATCAATGGGTCTCAGTTTTTTGTCATAGAGGCATGAGAGTTATCTCAACATTTTTCAAGTTAATTTTATTTCTAGAGTGAATGGTCAAAATTCACAAGATTAATCTGTCTGTTGACTACTCTAAAAAATGGTTTGTAAAAATTTATAAAAGAAGATCATTTTGGGAGATAAATTTTAAAAAACCAAAGATTGGTAAAAATTTGTTATTTTTTTTTGTAAAAAATTGTATAATTTACAAACATTTAACAAAAATTTACAAATTTTGAACAACAAGTTTGTTCTTTCCAATTTAACAAACTTTTTACAAAAGTTTACAAACAGTTACTAAGGAGTTTTTCATTTTCAATTTCACATAACATTTTACAAATTTTTACCAACCTTTTTGTTTGTACTAATTTGTAAAATTTACAAACATTACAATCTTTTGTAAATTTTCATAGGAATATGATCTCTTTTTAACAGACTTTTTATATTATCAGGGAAGAGAAAAATCAAGCATCCAAAGTTAAAGTTTTCCAAAGGAGGAAATATCTTGGTAAAAAATTAATACTGTTCAATTAAAAAGCACGAAAGTTTTTGGAAAAGAGGAATTCTTTGTGAATTTCTAAAGAAGTTTAGGGCTTTGGAAAATCTTGCGTATTTGAAAATGTAGATGAGCTATTTAGTCAATTTCTAAGCTTTAGTAATTCATTTAAAACCTCTTGAAATAAGTTTAAATTTGACTTAGAGAAATGTATACCAAGATTTGGTAAAATTTGCAAGACTTTCATAAAATAAAATTCGAAAAAAATTCTCGAATTTTGAACAAAAAAATTATCGAAAACTTGGATTGATTACTAGATTTTAGCAAAGCTTTTCAAAAATCATATTGAAAGCCTGTTTCAAATATTTGAGAGCTTCAACAGAATATTCTCAAATTTTCTGGGGGTCTTTTAGTACTTGTGGGACACTTCCAAAGTACAGGAAGCGTTGTAAAAGCTTCATATGTATAAGAAGGTACAGAAAGTGAAAATAATATCTCCCCCTTGAATTTTCTATAACATCTCCTAAAACTATTGTCGAGCACTCACCGAATAACTTCCCCGTTAGTCATTTTTTATGCCTTTGACCATCCTTCAAATTTTTATTATATTCATGAAAGTAGAACATTTTTTTTGCTTTTTTTCATGTTCGTATGCGATAAGAGGAAAAAAGAGACAAGCATTGCTGTGTCTCTCTTTCCGCACTTTTTCTTCAAATCTCTTTGGACTATGTACAAGTGCTAGTATCATTAAATTGCCCTGTTGTATAGTCTTTCACTCTGCAACAAAAAAATTGTTTCTTAAATGTATTTCCTCTTTCATTGTGCAAACAATGTGTAAAGCAGTGAGAAAAGTGTTTAATTTCCATTGAGAAAGAGTTTCTTGTGATGAGTATTTTTATATAAAGTATCTTCGTTATCACGGGGAAGGCCTAATTATACTGATAGACTTGAAAAAAATTTGAGATAAACTGATTATCATGATTGCCTTATCAAAAATTGATATAACTATGACTATTTCTCAGAGAGCAAATCTCATGGAATTTGTAGTTAAGGAAAAAACTCTCTGAGCGGAAAATCATCACTGATTGAAAAGGTGATCATGAAGTAATTAGTTCACCAAAGTGAGTACAAGGTAATATTTTATTTGCTTGTTTATTATTTTATTGCTTAAATATCCCCTATTGGATGTAAAGCAACCTGTATAATCATCTGAAATTAAAATGTTATATAAACATGTAAAGAGTATTAAACACTACAATTAAAAGATTGACGAAACAATTCAATAGGCATTTATTCGAAACAGAAGAGGTGTCTTTCCTATTGGTCTCACACACTCAAACTATCATAAAATTCATCACCTTTTGCGGATCAAGTGGGAATATATTCAATTGTTATTACATTTTTCCTGCACTGCGTAACAAGATGTGTGATAATTTATGCATATACAAAATTGTATTGTGTTATCTACAGAGCTAGAAGATCTATTGAAAAAATATGGTAATCAGAAAGAGTTACGCATTTCTTGACATTAATTTTCTCATCTACAAGAACCCTTATGAGACAATGCGACTGGTTAAATACTGTGTAAAACCTCAAGTTTATGCATAAATAGGTTAATGAGCTGATGCATTCCTTGAAAAACTATCGATGTGATGAGTAGATTTTCTACATGCTAATAACTTTAATAAGAGCTTACGTGGAAGCAACTCTCATTGACTTCAAATTAGAATAAATTATCACAATTTTTTTTAAAACACTACAATACAAAATGTTGAGAATCACTGGTTGTAAATGCAAGTTCTTCTGTGTTAAAATATTATGAAATATTGAAGGTGAAGTTTATGCCAATATAATTGCAATACAATTATTTGATATTCAAACTTTATTGCAATTACTAGTTTGTTTATTATCAATTACAGCGAATATTTGATTAAAAGTGTTTACTTTACGGTGTATGTAAATACTTTTAATTCAGTTTAAACAGAAAATGCTTTCAAAAATTGTACCATCCGCAATATCGCCATAGAGTATGCAACCTAGTCGAGAAAGCTCTACGTAAACCCCTGATGGTACACCTGCGATCACTAACAATGACGTCATCAATTAACACTCAAGTTATATTAGACAATTGATTTTTTCCTGAATAAGTATATACTTCATTCATTTTAAAAAAAAATCCATATTCTTCGCTCAAAAAATAAGTAAAATTGTTTTGTTATTTAACTTATAAAAATGATTTATTAATATTATTGTATACAAATGATTTTTTGTTGATTTGGTTCCCTAAACATTTTTTTTAACACGAACACTGTAAAATGTATTGTATTAACCTAAATAAAATTCTTTGTTTCTTTAATTTAACAATAAAAACGAAGAGTAACATGTTAACAATTTGGTATACAAAGTATGTGACATTGT
Organism: Phlebotomus perniciosus; assembly: GCA_918844115.2. Lineage (NCBI taxonomy): Eukaryota > Metazoa > Arthropoda > Insecta > Diptera > Psychodidae > Phlebotomus > Phlebotomus perniciosus. The sequence goes on along the minus strand of CAKKOB020000516.1, from coordinate 36,684 downwards.
AAATTATCTCACAGCCCTGAGTTTGGCCCTTAGCAGAATATATGCCAGTATTCTGAATAAAACCATAGTTATACAGAGAGCATATACATCAGTCCAGAATTGATCACCTTCCATTGAGATTTCGTGCAGAAATCTCTTTGGGTATCTGCAAGAGAGAAATATCAAGATTTTTATTTCTCTAATCAATTGACTTGAAAAAGAATTGACTTACTTGAAGTGGCAATATGGCTTTGCTTCACAAACGAGTGTGGCTCTATTCTCCCCATAAATGGCACCCACATATCCCTCTAGGCCATACCTAAGATACGATATGTAACTTCCCCATTTTAGATAAGGCGGCAGATCTCGGAGGGTGACTCCGAATCCGGCAAACATCATCATTGGAATTGAAGAAACAGGAGCAATAAAGGTTCCATTCTACAGGGAACACAAAATTTTAATCAAATCGAATCATTTTGCTAAATTTAAGTTAATTTTCTTACCACAACGTTAAACCAAGCGCCAACCATAAGACCAATGCTCTGAGCTACAAATGCTACGAGTAGCGAAATTGTGAAGAACATTGCAAATCGGAAGACTTCATGCGGTTGGTAACTCAAGAAATACACAATTACTGTGTAAATGAAGCAGCAAAATGTCTAGAAAATCAAAGTGGAAATTAAAACTTTAATAACAATTAATTATCTATTAAAATCTCTGTTACTCACAGCCATTGGAATATCAAGGAGGGTAACCGATGCGTAATAAGACTTCAGGGAGTAGTATCTGTTAAAATGCTCTTTCCTGAGAATTGCCATCTCTGTTGGAACTGTAAGAAGAATTTCATTAAACATTCATTTTTTTTTAATTTATTAAAAATATATTCTCACATGTTAATACAGTCAACATCATTGTTGTCATGGAATGATGCATGAGCTGCAAAGGAAATAAAAAAAGTTGATTAATCATATCAGTGGGGATTGTCATATTTGAAAACAGATAAGTCAAATAAAATTCAAAGACACACGTAACTCCCATGTTAATTGAAAATTTTATAATCTCAGAAAATATATATGATTATTTTGGATGAAGAATGTTGCTTTCTCAGTTCAAATTATCTGTTTACTTATGCCTTATCAATTTTTCAACTATGTGTTGGTGTTAACAATAAAAGGCGATCTTACTTACATTGGCAAACATAAGATTGTAGTTGTCCAGAACCCGAGAGCCCTCATTGCCACCCTCTATGAAGAGAAATCCTAACATTACGGCCACTATTATGTTCACGCCGATCCTTAGATGGGTCAATGTTGTGTCCCTCTTGCCACGAATGATTCCCCTCCTGATAAGAGTCTTCAGTTGATTCCACTGATTTGTCGCCTGCAGGATGGTATTCTCCTTGGCCGGTCTCTGGAGGGGATACTTCATTCTCAGTGTCTCCAGCTTGAGGACTTTATTGGGATCACCAAACCAATCCAGGCACTCTCCATTGCCCGTACCGGTGACCATATGCTGAATCTTATCATCTCCATGCTCACCACACGCCAACTCAATGACTAAGAAGAGGAGAAGAAAATAAATGATAGAAGAGTAGAGAGATTGTATTGCGAATAAAGGTCAAGAATTGTTTCCTAAAAAATCACATCTAATCGCGCAATTTTTTTGCAACTCAACGTGGAAGTGCGAATGTGATATAATTTGGTAATGAAAAATTTCACCATTACAACATTCTCTGTTCCTCGTTTTTGCACACATAGAAAAATATCTATATCAAGCCAATATTAGTATATGGAATGATTCAAATGGGTGTGTCTGTAAAGGGTAATTTTGACTACATCTTTAACTTACGGAAATTATATATAAAAGTGTTTAATATTAGTGAAGCTCAAAAGCTCCAAAATATGTCAACTTCACTAAAGCTACAGACACTGACTATCAAAATTAGCCTTCAAAATACATTCAACAAATTTACACTCAGCAAGCCTAAAATTGTAAAGCTCAATCTTGGCTTGATCCTGGCTTGAGACTGGCTCAATACTTGCTTAGAACTAGCCTAAAGATCAATCCCGGTTTAAGGCTGGTCCAAAGATCAATCCTGGCTTAAGGCTGGTCTAAAGCTCAAACCTGGCTTAAGGCTGGCCTAAAGCTCAAGACTAGCTTAAAACTAGCCTAAAGATCAATCCTTGCTTAAGGCTGGTCTAAAGCTCAATCCTGGCTTAAGGATGGCCTAAAGCTCAATCTTGGCTTAAGGTTTGAAGTTTTAGGCTAGTTTAAGTGTAAGTTTAAGGCTAACTTTTTTCTTTCTTAAATAAAATTACACTTTCCAACATTTTAAGCTAATTTGATAGTGTCGATCCTCGTTAAAAGCTTTAATATTAGCAAAACTAATTCCTAAAATCTTAAAAAAAAACTTTTAAATATTTGCTAAAGTTCATACTCACTATAATCAGCTGGATTGTGATACTTTGGACATGGAAGATCAATCGACTGAAGGTACGGCACGAGATTTCCGGTGCTGCCTTGATAGAGGCACTCGCCGAGCGAAAGCACGTACACCTGATCGAATTCGGCAAAAAGCTTAGCTGATGGCTGATGAATTGTGCATATAATGGTGCGACCCTGACCGGCCAGCTGTTTCAGTAGATCAACAACTTGTGTGCACGAGAAGCTATCGAGCCCGCTGAAAAGTGAAGAAAAATAAAATAAAATAAAATCGGCACTCAAGTCGCTTTTTATGAATCCCTCACGTTGTTGGCTCGTCCAGGAACATAATGGTGGGATTGCTTATTAGCTCCAGAGCAATGGAGAGACGCTTCTTCTGTCCACCAGACAAACGACCAGCCAAGGTGAATTGATGCTCATAGAGGCCAAGAACGGTGAGAATGTCTTCAATCTTGAGGAAAGAAAAAGCTCAGTCCTACGCTATATATATTCTTCTGCCCATTTAAATACTCACACGAGCGTCTTTCTCCTGAACAGGATAATTTGGACCAAGTTTAAAGTCTGCCGCAATACGCATATTTTCGAGAACCGTGAGCAACTCTTGCAGGTGATCGTCTTGCGTAATGTAGCACGTCATCTTGCGAAAAGTATCCACATTCCTTATGCGTCCATTCACATAAACAGCTCCATTCACGTTGCTCTTCTTGTATCCAGACAGAACATGAAGGAGAGTACTCTTACCAGCTCCAGACGGTCCCATGATGGCAATTAGTTGTCCTCCGGGGAATTTTCCATTGACTTTATGGAGAATCTCTTTTTTCCCTAAATGATTGTACAGAAGGAAATCATAATAATTTAAGTTAAATTTTAGGGATAAAAAATCTTTCAATTTTGATAAAAAAAAATCTGAAGTGCAATAAGAAAATATAATTATAGAGGAACTGGGTAATAATTATAGCCACTTAAGTGAATAACAAGCTCTCAAGTCTCAAGTGTAATATTTTTAGTCAGTCCGAAATTGTACTCTGGACTTTAAACTTTTATTATAGCGAATTATTGACAAATTGTTGAAATGGTGTTTCTCGTGGGTTTGTCTCAATCATGACTGTGTAAACTATCAGTATTACGTGGGATACATTATCGCTGATCAACTTTTATCAAACTTGAAAAATTCACATTACTTTCCAAGTAAACATCGCGTAGTTTAAATACCACAAATTTATAAAGAAAATCATTTCTCTCTGCTTTTTTACCGTCCGACAAAAATTTATAATAAACAAGAGAGCTTTCGTAATCAAAGAAAAAGTGCTTCTCTATGCATTTTTGTCCATTATAAAGAAAGTCGGGGCAAAATTGATTAAATTGAGGAGAATTTGAACAAAGACATGGTGGAATGATAATCTAATCTTGGAAATTTATAATAATATCAAAGTATTATTTGATAAGTGGAAAAGTGCTGATAGGAGACTTTGGAGCTTCTGTTGAACAAAGGCATTTGAGTAATTTGGAAGGAAAAAATTTTGGACTTTGTTTCGTGAAGAGTTTTCGTCACAAATCAATTATGATGAATCACTTATTGAATTTATTCTTTTCTTATAATTTTTTTTGCACGTACCTTTGCGAAAGCCTGCGCTAACAAAATAGCTGATATCTTTGAATTGTATATCTACGGGCTCCCTTTCGGGGAGGTTAGAGAAGGGTCTGTGTACCAGAATGCCCTCCTCACTTTGTTGGTTTCCCGAACTGTTACTAACATTGCCATTATTAGCACTATTCTTGTCATAAGGGATGGTGGTGGATTTATACACTGGTGGAGCATCCACTGCTGATGGAGCACTGGTTAATGCGAACTCCGCTCGGAGTCCTTCCTGCACGATATCGTTCATGATCACTGCCAAGCACCTGCAAGACGAGATAGGGGGCAAGTCTTGAGAAATTTGTCTACCTCACCACTGTGTCTGATTGAATTATTATCACTTGATGCCTTTACCGCGATAGCAGAATTGCACGCGACCAGCACGATCGAAGTCTTAAATTGTACTGAGAAAGAGACCCAGTGAGACAGGCAGAAAAGTGATAGAGAAAACCCCATCAACATTTTATCAATATCTGCGATAATTTCCTTTTTTCCCAACTTTGCCTGATAATGGAGTCTTAAGTGAATCTTTGTTGTTGCCAAAGCACTTTGATGTATTGGCGCGGAAAATGGGCGCGAAAGAAAGAAATACACTTTGTAAGCTCAATTTATAGGAATAAGATCACCGTATAACCTTGAACAGTCTTCTGATTCAAATTATTGCTAATTCATCTTTTTTACAAGTTCTTTGTTTTATCAGGGGATCATTGAAACTAATGCCCACTTTTTGACGTATATTTTAGAGGGCAATGTTCACTTTACCCATAACTTCCTTTCGACGTGTTACATATTGGCTGATTGATCGAGCTTTGAACCTCTAGATGAAAATGATATCAGTTGAAGCATTAGTGTGAGAATTCCTGGGATTTTTATTATAAGGTAGTTGTTATAGGGAAACGACTTATTACAAGATTACGTCTGAATGCCAATCTAAAGCTAAAGCGCCTATAATTACTAATCCTGGGTGAAAAATTTCCTTTCGCGAGAATTACTTGTAATAAATTCATATTGTATTCAATATTCTTGATTCTGAGATAAAATCTCTATGACGTAAAGAAGTCTCAGTATTGCAAAGGTATAATAATAAAAAAATATCACTACCAATTTATAAGAATTTAGTAAAGAGTACAAGGTATGTTCTCATCAAATTGAGGTCTGTCTTGATAATTATTTTTTAAAGTAGGACATTATATAAGCTCGAATATCAGTGAAGAGGTACACTTGAAACTGGTAATTAAGCATTACATTTTACACTAAATGTTTTAAAATTACATACATTCTCAGAACCATTCAATAGAAAATAACAATAGCTTATGATGCAGCAAAACAGTTTAGCGTTCGTGTTAAACTTGCCACACGAAAGTTTCCTGTGATTTCTCATTATTCTCTTTAGAGAAAATAATTTTTATTTTGGACAAAAAAATCACTGATTAAAGTAATTCTTATCATAATATTCTAAATAGAGGCATTGAATTATCGCACTCACTGTGGCAAATTTAACATATTCAGCAATGAATTATTTATAAAAACTTTCCGTTCATTTTGCCTGTCGCAACATTAAGTGCACTAGTTCGTAAGAAATGTATAAAAAAATTCTTTAATTGTTGATATTTTGCTCACTTACACAAGTCACAAAAATTCACGTGCGAACAATAGCCCAAATTTGCTTGTAACCAAATCAACTTCCACAGAATTACTGAGTGGACTCGATACAGTTTTTCAGAGAGTTGGCTCAGCTCAAGTGTAGGAACTTTGTGTGACTGATCATCATCGTATGAAATTTCAAGTGCGAGTGAAGAAACACAACTTCGCGGGACTCAAGTTGAAGGCAAACTGGAAAACGAACGTTGCGCGATCATGGGCTTTTCTTTATTATTTTCCTCGCAACAGTGGGGTCTCATCGACACCTGATTGCACTACATCATATCGGTTCACCATCGAAAGTCCACTTAACCAGTGTTAGAGAAGTAAACAATCCACAGAAGTCACTTGAGGAGCGACATTCTCTTTATAAATGAATGAGTTATTAAAATGTTCTTTTAATACGCTTTTGTACACTGAGAAAAGCATTAACGATCATAATGGAGTTTTTCGTCTATGTTTTCGCTATTCATGATATTAGTTTGTAAAAAGTCAGGGTTTTTACTTAATAAATCCCAAGGACTGAACACCAGTATTTGATGGGAAATTTACCTATACTTTCGAAATTTTAATCTCGATAGCATCACTAATTAATTTGCATAAAAATTGATTTATTTACCGATTACTCAACTTTTGTTAAACATATAACGATATTGCGGTGTAGTGTATTTCCCACCTGATAAACAAAGTTATAATTACATTAATTATAAGCTTATTTACTTTTTCTTCCCAGTCTTCAAAGTTCAAAGCTCAATTCTGCAAGTTTTTATAGTGCATATAGTGATCAAATTCTGGTAATTTAAGAACTTTTTCGCAGTTCTTTCTTTATTAAAAGTGGGAAGACTATTTTCTTATCTCTCATTTCCAAATATTTTATAAATTCGTTTTTCCTTACACTTCACATTGAGAAATGGAATTTTGATTCATTGACCCGTAATCAGAGGCGATAAACTGGAAGCTTGCTGAAACTACATTATTTTTCACAACTAATCTGTGATACATACATACATATTGCCATGCTGCAGTTTTTGTTGGGGTAGAGTTTCAGAATATTTAAACTTTTTCCTCTCAATCAGCCCAATGGATGATTCCACCACCGCTTTTGGGTTATCAATTACGTCAAGAACAAAGTGATAGTTTTGGAATTCCAGCTTTTTTATACGTTTGTAGGCTATTATTACCATTTTCTGCGGAAATAATAAACACATACGCTGTTGGAAAATGTGTTTGGCGTTAGCAGTTGATTTAATATGTTATTTTAATTAAAAATATTTAATCGCAGATAATATAAGCTGCAGATTTCTCTACAGACTTTCTATTGCGAAAATCTTTCCAAATGTTAACTTTAAATTTAAGCTTTAATGGTTATATGCAACCAAATAAATCTTTTCAGTCTTAATAAATGAACTCTTAGTGAAGTTGAAGCCAATTTGTAATAAGAATTTAAATCCAGGATAAATAAATAAAAAAAATAATTAAAGAATGCATGAATTCGCGTTTGAAATTGTCCGCGGAAATTGTAGACATATCTTATTCAATTCGATTTCATGCTCTCCGCATATTTTCTGGCAAGCCAGTAGAGAACTTGCATGCAAGGCGGACTGTTAACACTTGAGGTGTTTCTCTGCAGTGAAAACCGAACGTCAATATGGACGTATGACAAAAGTTCCACTTTATGTCAATCAATGCGTTCATGTTTTGTGTGTAGCAAATTTTTTGCATTTTGGTGTGAATTAAAGTGATAAAAATAAAGAAATTTCACATTAATCTCTTCTTCATATTGTGTGCTTTATGGGTAAGTTCATGTAATATGTAAATCGATTGTATATCGTGGGGAAAAATCATTTTTGTCTTATCCCTGCGTGACTTCAGCTGTCACAAATTTGCCCTTTACCCACTGTGAAAATATCAAAGAAAATGTCCTTTTCCTATAATACTTTTCATTTTCACGATTGCTAAACGTTGTGTAATTTTCACTGAAAAAAATTATTTATATAATGTTTATCCAAGAGATTTGATAGATCGCGAACTTTCTGCCAAATAACCAGTAATTTCGCGGAAAATTCTTAAAAAGATTTTGCTTTTTCCTAATTTTATTAATTAAAGCACTATCTATTAGATGGACCTTTCTCATGTCTCGTGAGCTTTTCTCGCGATTTTCATAAGTATATTTAAATGCTCCATCTAATGACTTTCTCTCGTCTGGGAGCGGCGAAAAAGTGCCTCTCGATGCTCGTATGTGTCATCGATTTGTGCTAAAAGAGGCATTTAATCAACTTTCCGGTTAGTCAATTCGGCTAAAAGAGATTGCATACTTCATTGTTTCTCCACCCGGTGGCCCGTCTCCTCAAGCAATCGCCGAAGGAAGGGGTTAAGGTATGGGAATATATGTCATGAAGAGAGTCAATCTGCCGACCCCTCGAACGGTGCTGCTCCCTTTTGGCACCCCAGCTGAAAAGGGTGAGACTCCATCGATCTGCGCCTTCTCACAGAGAGTCGCCACGTTGATGTGTGTAGGTGGGCGTGGTGTATTTATTGATCACCCGGTCACCCCTTGTTTGGGACACACTCGGCAAGGATATTCCACCAAGTACCAAACACATAGCCGCAGAAACACAAACATATTTTCACCCAACACTTCGCCCCCAGCAGCAAACCGCGTTGCCTTCGCGCGAGATTCTGCCAAGCGAAATTCCCGGCAGTCTCCTATACGCGATCCATAGGGAATGCTTGTATCGAATTAATGTAGGTATTAGCCAGTTTTCAAAATTCCGCTGAGATTATCGTCAATCAAAATG
>CAKKOB020000516.1:5153-19812 GCA_918844115.2 Phlebotomus perniciosus | reverse complement strand
CTCCGCAGGATTTGAAGCCATCCAATATTGTGGTGAAGTCCGATTGTACATTAAAAATTCTGGACTTTGGATTGGCCCGCACTGCTGGCACCACATTCATGATGACACCGTACGTCGTCACGAGATACTACAGAGCACCGGAGGTGATCCTCGGCATGGGATATCACGAGAATGTGGACATTTGGTCTGTGGGCTGTATAATGGGTGAAATGATTCGCGGTGGTGTTTTATTTCCCGGAACAGACCACATTGATCAGTGGAATAAGATCATAGGTGGGTCTTTTGAGAGACAAGAGAAAAAAAAAGATGTGTTTTTTTCTGACTGAAACTGTATGTATGTTTGCAGAGCAACTGGGAACACCATCGGCATCCTTTATGGCGCGTCTTCAGCCGACAGTTCGTAATTATGTGGAGAATCGACCACGATACACAGGCTATCAGTTCGATAAACTCTTCCCGGATGTTCTCTTTCCGAGTGACTCCAGTGAGCATAGTCGCTTAAGAGCGAGTCAGGCACGTGATCTCCTCAGCAAAATGCTCGTTGTCGATCCTGAGCACAGGATTTCTGTCGATCAAGCTTTAGTCCATAGTTACATAAATGTCTGGTATGACGAGAGCGAGGTGAATGCGGTGAGTACGCCAATTTTTTCTTGAATTTTTTTTATTATAACCCCCTTTTGACCATGTAAATTAAGGGAAACGTGTCCCTCTGTCCCAAACAGCCGGCTCCCGGTCCATACGATCACAGTGTTGATGAGCGTGAACACACTGTTGAGCAATGGAAGGAGCTCATATATCAGGAGGTGATGGAGTATGAGGCGCGCAGTAATAATACAGACACTACCGATGGTAATCCGCGGTAGAGGGAACTATACATACAAAAGGGAGAGACATGTGAATATGTGGCCGTGTTGCCCACGTGTCCCCTAGCAATAGTAATAAAAAAGATTTAAGTGTACATAATAAGTTTTTTTGGTTACTGATACATGTGAGTCAAAGAATGGGTTATAAATGAAACAAAGAAAACACAGAGAAAAAAGATCTTGCTGAAACTTAACAAGTCGTAAGCGTGGGGAGAACACAAAGAAGACACGTAGAGTTATTGTACTTTAGATTATAAATTACCATCTAACGTAAGATTATTGTAATGATTAAACAAAGAAAGTAATGCGAGTGGTAAGCCTAGCTTACGTGCTGGAATTCTTGCATTGCCAAGTCGAAGGGCAAATAAGATCGTGGGTTCAATAGAGATGGTTGCGTTCACTTTTGGTAGCTCCCCGAATTTAAGGTTTTGTAGAAGAAATATCCAAATCAGAACAAGGATTATTAAAGACTCGAATGCAAAGGAAGTAACCTATATAGCGCCATAATACAATTTACCCCTAATATAAACACCTTTGCCGAAAACCGGAAGTATCTATAATATCTAACTATACCATCTATTACCGGTCTCATAACGATTTTAACAAGGATAAATCGAATTAAAATCCATCCCTAAAACATCCCTTTATAAAAGACTTTAATTCGATCTACAATTAACACAGAATTCAATGTTATGCGAGCAACGCAACTACACTTAGAACATGTAAGAATTCCAGTATAAGAAAAGATTACAGAAAATGGAGACACATTTAGTTTTCAGTCATCCGGGAAGAATAAAATATGCAATGGTTTCACAATTGAAACATGAGAATGGAAAAGAAATTAGAGATTTTTATGTATAAAATGAACTTTTTGCAAAAACAAAAGATCCAGAAAGTATAATTAAAAAAACATGAAATCAAGCAGAAAAAAGTATACTTTTTTGATGAATGAGTATAAAAAAATATTATTCAGTGCAATAGAAAAGGATGAAAAATCAATATATTACGATAATAGAGATGAATAACACAGTTTGTATTGATGAAAAAAAAAAATATGAATGTGATTTTATAGTGCAACAGTGATTATAGTAAGAATTAAAGAATATATATATATACGGTGAATGACGAAAATCAACAACCTTCAATAAATTCTTAAATTAGAGCAAAAGAGAAACATGTGAATTCCATAGAAAGTAAAATTTCAAATATTTCGTAAAATGAATAATAAAAAATGAAATAAAATGATAAAAAATGTAAATCCGATTTTGAGGAACGGGGTTTACATAATAGAATATTCATCTTGTGACATTTGCGAGGATCAGAATTTGTACTGAAAGATTGCATTTTTGGTGAGGAATAAGATTTTTGAATTCAATGCTGAGAGCACATGGTTCAAAAATTTGGAACATGTGAACTGAGAGATTGACAAGCGTTTGGCCGATTCGACAATCAGGCGTCCAAATAATATAATATTAAACGGCCATGGAAAATATTTGGAAAATGGTGTTAAATTTCTGGCTCAGGATAACACCAAAAAAAAGTGAGTATATTTATTCTTATGAATAAATAAGAAAAATACTACAAATTGCAAGTGAAAAGTTTACAAGATAATCAACAAATGAAACATTTGTATAACAATGAGAAAAAAGAATATTAATTTACAACAACTTAAATAGTGAACTTCATTGTTGTTTAATGTTTTTGTAGAAAAGACTCATGACAAAGAGAAGAGTGAAAGAAAATGCTTCTCTATGTGACAGAGACAAAACTGGATTTATAAATTAAATAAATTATAACATATAATAATTTTTAGATATTTGTAGCTATACTGAAAATAGTATATAGTAATAAACTTATACTAAAAAGAAAAGGAAAATAAAATGAAAACATATTGACTAGCCACATACAATAAATAAAATTTAGTAAGAGAAGAATGAAAAAAAAATCATATTAAATCATAAACAGGTATCAGGTATGTTTCCTCATATTATTGGGCATTAGGTAATAACATGATGCAACACTATGTTTAGTGTGTGTATGTGCATATTTTATTTTGTGAGTAGAATATGTGTTTGGCTTCTTCATGGAGTCTCCAAAAATAAACTATGCAGAGAACATAATGGTTTTCCGGAAAACAACATATAGAAATGAATCTCAATTGAATTCTGTTTAAACATTTTTTTTTTACCAACAGTTCTGTTTCAATAAAAAAAGGATTCAAACCTATTTTTTATTTTATGCTCCCTCACAACATATAGGCAGATGAGAAGATCATTGTGAAGAGTCTGTTGTAAATAGTAATAAAGAAAAATATGGCAAAAAATTCTAATTGCATTTACACTTAAACTGCTTACTTACTCAATATGTGAAACTTTTCATTACAACAAAAACATAGATTAGTAGGAAATAGAAGGAAAAAAAATATTTAAGTTTGAAAGAAAAAAACACAATTTGGAAGGGATACAGTTTTGAAATGTACTGTAAAGTCTTCCTTCTCCATAAAACAATAATTTGTTTGTACCTACATATTTCATCTGGAAATTGGGTCAATATATTAAGATCATAGTGAAATCTAATAAAGAAAAAAACAATACATAAGTATCTTAATAAGAAGAGTAAATCACAAGAGATTATAGAGAAAAAAAATACAATGAGAGAACAGTTACGTAAATACGATAGTGAAAAAGTAATGAAAAAAGGAAAAAAAAACTTTATATAAAGGAAACATAAATATTTAATGAACGTCCAATTATAGAAGAGAAAAAAAAAGCTTCAACCATAGTCATATTGGAGAGAGTATTGTAATAAAGTCAGAACAAAGTAATAAAAATTGCAAATTTGACATAGCAAGTATTTTTAAATATTCTCAGCAGATTGACTTTACTAAGAACTTTAACACACATGAAATCCTTTATAACTAGCAAAAAGAAACTCTTTCGCAAATTACATTTTTCTCCCCCTAAATTGTTTCTCTCACTGTTCAAAGTCTGTTTCATATTTTCAAAAAAAGAAAAATAGGAATTTATAGATTGAGACTTTTAAATAGAGGGGTTAGGGTTTTTTTTATTTTTAGTATACAATCACTGCTTACGTTGAAAAAGAAACCAAGATTGATTTTTTTATTAGAATAAATCAATATTTTTTTTAAACTCTTACCTTTTAAATATATTGTAATTATGATTATAACTTTACAAGTTAAGGAAAGAAATGAAGAAAGAGAAGTCATAAAAGATACTTGAGATTGTATGTGAATAAATAAAAGAATGAAAACTTGATTAAAAATAATTTTTGAAAAATATATAGTTCAGTATAATTTCATTTTTGTACTTGATCGTTAAAGTATATCGTTAGAGATCGCCATAATCCAAGGGGAAATATTATGATCAGAAGTGGTGTACATTTGCGCGAGAGCTTTTGGAAGTAGAATGGAAATGCTAAGACAAGTCAAGTAATTTTGAAAGTATTCAAAGAAGGTCAGGAGCTTTGGAAGTTCTTCCATAACCTTAGATTTTTAAAGAGCTTTTGAAAACTATCAATAGCTTTTAAGAAAATTCCTAAATAATGAAAAAAGCTTGACTAGCTGAAAGCTTTCTAAGATTCCTGTAAAGCACTGATGAAGGAATTTACGAGCATTTAAAAACTTCTTAAAAATTTGTTAAGCTTTAAAGTTCTGGAGAGGTTTTTGCAGATTTCCTTATTCTTCCTGAAGCTTTCTTATAAAGCTTCAGGAAGCTTTCTCATAAAGCTTCAGGAAGCTTTCTTATAAAGCTTCAGAAAGCTTTATTACAAAGCTATTGAAAGTTTTATATTATAAGAAAGCATTTTTAGAAGTTTTTTAGAAGCTTTCATAGAACACTTTAGAAAGCTTTCTTGTAAAGCTCTAGGAAGTTTTCTTAGGAAGCTCTAAAAAACTGTTTTAGAAAACTCTAGAAAGTGTCCTTAAAAAGCTTTAGACGGCTTTAGTAGAAAATAAAATTGATAGGATGGAACCGCCAGAAAGCTTCCGAATTAGAGCATTTGTGAGCTTTTCTATAAAATATGAAAGTTCTGGAAGTGGTGTACGTCTTCTTAACCATAATATTTCCCCGTTGCCATAATCAAAAACAAAATAGGATGTGGATTGGATAGGTAACATCTTTTAATCATATAAAAATATTTTATTTACTGACAAACATACATTTAATTTCGTAAAAAAACAATTGAATTACATTTCAATACAAAAAGCTTAAGAACTTGCATGATTTTTAGTCACATTTATTGGCCACAAACGAGCCTCTTAATTATTAGAAAAGCCTTCCAAGCTATTTGGCAGAGACTATAAATAACTCTTCTTCATTAAAATTGATAATTTTCTTTCACGGGATGACATCCCGTCTTGCACGAATTTCATTCGGATGACTTCCGTTTGTCATTAGAACATCTTCTGGCCGGGGTTGGGTTTCGAAGGCCAGAAAACCATCGACATCATCGAGTTCTTTGGATGTGAATTTGGCAGCGAAAGCTCCTCGTCCCGCGAACGGCGGGGTGTATTTAAAAGTAGCAGCTGCTGTTCCATCTACTGGCACTTCGGCAATCTTGAACTCAAGTGCCTGATCAAGTCCTGTTCCCTCTACGTGAAACACGCCCTTCTTCAAGGGCATCGGCAGCGGATTCTTGAGTCGAAGGATCACATTGACTATCTCCCGGGATACTGGCGTTCCTTGGAAAGTGATCTTTATATCGGGTTTCCTGACTCTGAAGTCATCTTGGGCGAAATAGTCGAATTCAGTGTCTTTCACCGTCGCCAGACATGAGATGTTGAAAGCCGACTGATCCATGAGTTTCCCATAATACTCACTGAAGATCACCTCATCGCGGACAATCTCCATGGCTCCAGGCTTGAGTTCTCGCTCAAAATGCACAACTTTAATGGGTTCCCTATGCTTTCCCGTGTACAGAACCGTGTCTATGTGAAGACTTCCGGTAACTCTATGGGATTTACTGGTAGAGCGATTCTTAATCTCAAGCACCACCGTAAAGTTCTGCCCAATGACGATATCATCCCGCAATTCAAAGTTAAAGTACACGTCGTTAAAGTCCTCATTGAGGTAGTAGCGTGAGTAAACACTGTTGGTTTGTCGGAGGGCTTTCAGCATTACTGCTCGTTCCTCATTGGACTTCTCATCGAATTTGTATGACGTCGTAATATCTTCCCGTTTCCACTCACCCACCGCCTTGGTGCTGATAAAGTGACCAATGCCCAGCACGTCCTTCCGCAGCAACTTCAGTGGCTGATTCACGCCTGAGTAGCGCCAAAATAGCTTATCAGCATTCACTTCTGAGTAGACAAAGTCACAATCGTAGGGCTTCGTGATCTCGCCCATTTTCACGGCTTTCACGGGAGCAGGACCGCAGCGGTACATCTGGTCAGAGAGCTCCTGAGGAGTGGCATCGACAACTTGCCATCCACCGTAGGAGCCCGTTGATCCATAACCCAAATCCGATCTCTCCATCCATACCTCATTCCATACATGATAGTTCCAGATGGAGTCAGCATTCAGCTCTTCCATCACCTTCCCCTCCTCATTCACGAAGTAATCCACCGTCATGGAAGAGTGAGTATCGTGAGCTGATGCGTAATTCGTGATGATCCTACTAGGGATTCCCAGAGCACGAGCAACTGCAACGAAAGCCAAGGGGAGTTATTAGAGACTGAAGGGGTCTAAATTTTAATGGAAGTGCGCGAAAGCTTTTGGAAGTAGGATGGAAATGGTAAAATAACTCAAGTAGGTATTGAAAGAATGCAAGGAAGATCAGGAGTTTTGGGATGTTCTTCTAGAGTCTTAGATTGTTTTTAGGAGCTTTTGAAAACTTTCAGGAGCTTTTAAGAAAATTCCTAAACTTTAAAAAATAAGCTTGATTAGCTGAGAGCTTTCTAGAATTGAAATTTCCGAGTATTTAAAAAAAAAACTGAAAAATTTGATAAGCTTTCGGATAATTTCTAGAGCTTTTGAAGCTTTCTAGCTAAGCATTTGAAAATTCTGGAGTGCTTTTATAGATTTTCTTGAAGCTTTCTTAGAAAGCTCTAGAAAGTTTTTCTTAGAAAACTCTAGATAGCTTTCTTAAAAAATTGTAGAAAGCTTTCTTAGGAAGCTTTAGAAGACTAGAAAATAAAAATGATAGGATGAAAACACATGAAAGATTCCGAATCGGAGCTTTTGAGAGCTTTTCTATAAAATATGGAAGTGATGTTCGTCTTTTTGACCATAATATCTCCCCAGAAATTGAAATAAGGGAAAAAACTATGGTTGCTCGATGAACTTACCCGTGGTTAGGACGCCGGCAAATATCCAGCACTGGCCAAATTTCACTGGCTTCCGTTTCTTGTAGAACTTCTGCAGAATTTCCACAGAGCCCACCCACTTGGTTGGCGCCACTCCACCTGAAAAGTCTTCACTCCAGTTACCCAGAACTACCCCATCGTCGTCCGGGGAGTTCACTGCGGCCGCTAGAGCTCTCGAGACGCGAATAGCATTCCCACGATGAACCCCACTGACCTTTCCCACCTCAGCAATCACCAGGAGGGCGCACTCGAGGACGTACCTGTCGAATTGACCGAGCTTCCACACAGAAGGTCTCAGTCGATTGTAAGAGCCCCGCCAAATCAGAGTTGTATCCGCGAGGACGTACTCCTCCAGAAGGTGAGTCTCTCGCATGTAAACCTCATCATCCGGACACCAGGGATTGAAGAGAATCACAATGGGATTGCGGAAGGTGAAGACACGCGATCCACCTGATTGCAATCTTGTGTCGATATCTACTCGCCAGAAAGTCACTGGAGCTGAAGCTGGTGCCTTCACCAGCACTTCGAGAATATCCCCATTCACCTGCGACACCGCCGCTCCCCACTCGTGAGCGTCCCCCAGGTCGTTCTCCTTGAACTTGAGGGCAGATCCGTGGGTGTGACCCGGTCGGTTCTCATCATGGATGGTGAAGGCGAAGCTAAGAATATCTCGGTGGCGATCAAATGGTCGATGGCAGGCTATTCTAAGGCGGAACGGCTCACCGCGACGGACAACCAGTTGAGACGATTCACCTGGCACGGCGTCACGTTGCATCAACTCGAAGCGTTTCGTGTGATGATCCGTGCCATTCTGCTCCAGGCACAAGTCCACATGACGCACCGTCAAGACATCGCCTCCACCTCCAGGTGAATCTGCAATTAGCATAAAATACCTTTCTTCAATCAATTGGCAAACAATAACATGATTATGCAATTTCCACTACACATTTAACGCTATTTATACGGTGTTAGAAAACAAATAATCAACAGATTCACGGGCGCTGTTCGAAGACATCAAGATGATTATCGTCCTTGGAGAATTCTCAAATAGCTTCCAATCTTGAGCATTGAGAAGCGCCAAGAGACACATGAATTGTATAGGTAGGTATTTGTTTGAATTTTTACATTCTCTGAATTTTGCAAAATTACCAGAGTGGAATAACTTGAACTCTGCTCACATGGAAAAAAATCGCCTAATATTTGAGAAACTTACTCTATATATAAAATACATTTTTTATGATCATTGCAAATCAAACTAGGGAACCTTAAGAGTGTCCGCTGATATTTTAACCATTGAAATTTAATTTATTATCTTTACTTTGTGACGAAATTGATTTCGGCAATATTTTGTCCTACTTTGTAATTATTATTGACGGAAAACTATTAAAATCATTCGCACAGCACTTTCATCTCCATGAGGCCCGTGAGGCATTAAAATCACGTTGAAAAGGCGATGAGAGATGCATTGCAAAAACTACCTATGTGCCACAAAAGTGCTGACAGTTTTAGCATTATGCCAATTATGAGTGATTCAGATTTATTCCAATCTTTCAGGGATATTATAAAAATAGACACAATTAAATCCATTCATATGAATTGGGGCTGAGAGGTGTTTCATGTGGGAGGCATTTGACTCTGCCATAAGAATTCAATTGAGACTCAAAGGCACTTATGCTGGAGAATGTCACACTGATGGAAATGGTATAAAGAAAATTATTTACAGTATCGAGAAATGGGCAGATGGACATTTGTGCGTCCAATTCCATAAATTCTCGGTCTGCGACGATAAAATCTCCGTGGAATAAAATCACTGAACCAATTTCTAGAAGCACACATTCTGGATAATCTCAATATCACTTCACGGAATTTTCTTACTAGCAAAGAAAATTGGGAAATTCTTATGATTGTATATTGTCAGTTCTGTTTGAGCTTTTTCTTAGCTTTATTACACTTAATTCTCCTAGAGACACTTCTATGCTGAGTAAAATCCAAACGAAGACTGATCGCGCCTAATAGCCATGTTAAACGACTTAGAGCTAGTGAGATCTGCGCAGAATGGGGAGTTATGCATATCCGACATGAATGAGTCGACAATGTGGGGGGAAATTTTGAAAGAAAAAAAATCGAGATATTATCCTTGATTGCAGTCGCGTAACTTCTGCGAATTGACGCGGTTTTTAATCTTTAAATGAACTCATAGTCAAGCGTGAGTTTCTTTAATCAGGTCTCAAGAATTTGCGCGCATTTCATTTTAATGATAAATTTGAACAACAAATTGGATTTTCCATTTGATTTAATCATTCAATTAAATTTCTCCAGCATTACGATTAATCACAACAAGCAAATGGAATAAATATTCATACGCCTCAATCTTACAAATTGAATTTTTTTTTAAAATAAAAGATAATTTATTTATAAACAGCAAAAATAAAAAAGTGATCTAGACCTCTGGGTATCTCTAAATATAATTATTGCAATTATTGATAAGAGGTTCAACAACACATGAAATTGATCTTTTAGACTTTCTAAAGGTGTGATACTAGGGTTAAAGAAGCGTACACCACTTTGGCACTTTGGAAATTGGGGAGTTTTGCAAATAAGCTTATATCAACGTGGAAATTAATATTTAAAGTGCTTGGAAATGAAGATTAAAAGAGTTGTGAAAGGAATCATTAAAGAGCTTTTAATGGAAGCTTTAAGAGCTTTGAGAGGAAGTATTAAGGACCCTTGAAAACAGACTTAAAAGAATTTTGAAATGAGGTTTGACAGAACTTTGAAAGTAAGCTTTATAGAGCTTGAAAATGAAGCTTTAAAAAGATTTGAAAGGAAGCTTTAAAAAGCTTTAATGAACTTTGAAAGGAAGCATTAAAGAGCTTTGAAATTAAGCTTTAAAGAGCTTAAAAGGAAGGAATAGAAAGCTTTCAAGGGCAACTTTAAAGAGCTTTGAAAGGAAGCAATTAAGATCTTTGAAAGCAGTCTTAAAAGAGCTCTTGTAAGCAGGTTTCACAGAGCTTTGAAAGGAAGCTTTAAAGATCTTGAAAATTAATCTTAAGAAAGCTTCGAAAGGACGCTAAAAAGAGCTTTGAAAGACAAGCTTTAACGAAGAATAAAATTTATAGAAATCAAAATAAAATGTTTTTGAAATATTATATCTCCAGAAGCTCTATTTATTATTTTTAAAGCTTGACGAGATTTCAAGAAGCTCTAAAAACTTTTATTTAAATGTACACCACTTCGGACCATAATATCTCCCCCTTGAGACTTCCCATCTTTAAAAAGTTTCAGAAACTTTTTATAAAAATATATTAATCAATCGACATTCTCCAGACAAACATAAAATGACTTCTCAATTTCAGTAATTTAAGCCTTTTGAATAAAATCTAATTTAAATTTCCTAAGTTTCATATATTAATCGAAATGATTAAACTCTCAAGACCAATTTTACTGTAATACAATCTCAACAAGTTCATTGACGAGGTCAGCGTGTCGTGTTGAAATTATTAACCCACGAGTGCGTGAATCAAAAATTCGTCAGATGATTCAATGAAGTCATAAGAGATCGTTACTCACATACTCCGGAATTTCTCCCGAAATTATATATCTCACACCAGTAGTCAAAAGCAGAGTGATGGCTATTCCTAATTCTGATTAATCAAGCATATTTCAACGAAGACTTTACAATACTTGAGGATCTAATCATTGCCGTTCCTAATAATTTTGCAAATTTGCCATTACGTCGTTTAAGGTAAATATTTGTCCAGTTCTTACCGATTTGGTCGGTGTTGTTGGCAGTCAAGTGCGCTGGAGGAAGTTGTATATCCGCTGATCTACCTTCATTTGGTGACCAAATCTTTTTGAAAGATGAACACTTACACTGGCAACACGAACAAACGTTTCCCATTCTTTAATCTTCTTTTCAATGAATGCTCTCACACCCAGATTTAAAGATTTTATGAGGTTTCACAATGAGTGCGAGCAAATGAATATAGCCAATGTGATGTGTTTTAATATTCCTCGGATTTTTTCTTGCTGCAGATGTTTTCTCAGTCCACAAATAGACTTTTGCAGCAACTCTTCCAGAAAATTGCAATTAAAATATAGCTTTTAAAGCCTACAACCTTGAAGCAGGTTTCCCACTAAAGAGCCATAATGTAACATAAATTGCGCTATGTTAATGAGCAATTCATTTGCCAATCAATCTATTTGTCTGATGACGTAACACGTGAGATGAATAAGTCAGACACATTGAACTTCACTTTCACTACCGTCTGAGGTTTGTTTAATAAACATACTTTTTTTCAATAGGCTGAATTATGACACCATGTGATATTTTATATCTCAATTGATTTTCTCCCACACGTTGATCTTTTTTTATAAGTCTACAAAATATAGAGGTTGGAGTCAAAAGAGAACCGGTTTCACCTTCTGTACTGTTTCTGATAAAGTTTCTCGGGTTTTTCTCAAGGAGTCAAAGTACGAAATCTTTCTACAGATTTGTATGAGTCGAAGGATGGCGCGCAACTGAAGTGCTGACTTTGAGGCAGCAGACTTGAGACTCCAATAAAATTACTCTGGTAAATTTTTCGAGTGATTCTCAAATCCGAGAATAGAGGAGGGAGAACGACGTCGATAGTCTTGCAAAGTGATCAGCAAACATTTATATAATGGTATTTATCTATATATATCGAGCACTTTCAATTGAAAGACAGTGTATGATTCTTTGGAAGAGTTGCACTCATTGATAACGACTAATATATTAGTTAAATATTGCATCAAAGAAATCTATTCTCTTTCGTTTTCTTTCAACCATGCAGTCTATAATGGCTAAATTGATTATAATTGCAATTTTATACGTGGGTAAATCTTGGATTTTATTGAATGAATAAATTGTTTGCATAAATTACATTCGATTTGACTAAGACTTTTAATAACGCCTATTTATGTATCTTTTACTTGAATTAAATAAAAAAAATTGCATAATATTTCGTTTTATATTCCTTATACTTATCGCATTATTTTTGTCGTCAGGTATAAGCTTCACTAAGTAATCAAGTTTAAGTCTTCAATCTATTAAAGCTTAATGTCAGCAAAGACACAAACCACAATAAAAGCGTATGAGAATCCTACTAACAAGCCCCCAGTATATGTATAAAGAAAGCTCTCACCCATTCTCCTCTCTTTCGCATTCCGTTGGAAAGCTCCCGCCACTATATATAGCACATTGGACATTCCAGAGACTGGAACATGAAGAAGTGCAAGCTTTCGCTCTCGAGGTATGTTGTTTACCGGCTGCAAAATGTTATGAATTCAGGAGAAATGCTCTTTCATACGGAGAACCCCTTTTTCGATATACATTTTCTTCGATTAAACAAAATAATAGCAACAGTGAAATTTGCACGGCAACCATGAATATCACGCCAACAGCCAAGGCACCATCGCGTCTTTGGCGTTGATGGGGAGAGTTAAGAATATGGAGCAATGGTGTGAAGGTGGTCAGTTGGTGGTGGGTCAAGTGAGGGAGATTTATGGGGTTCACATGCTGGTCAAATGCACTTAAGACTGAGGCAAATCGATACAGTGGAGTCCCGCATTCCTGAGACTGTTCCTTATTCCCTCCCTTTTTCTCGAAACACGTGCAAAGAAATTAGCATATGAGTGTTAGTTTGCGAGAATCGTGAGTGACTTTGGACTCCCGAAGGAGGATTTACCTTTGAGAAAAGCCGTTGGTGATGAAGAACTGCGCATGCTTTTCAACATAATGTGTGTGTTGGTTCGCAATGGTGATGTCTTGAGCAGGCGAGCGCAAAAATCAGAAACTAAAGAGTCCAAAAATCCTTGTTCATATATTCACCAGCCTCAGATTACTTTGAGGCAGCAAAGTGGAAAGTATATCAAAGTGGAGGGAACACTCTGAGAACTTTTCACTCCTTTCTTCACAGTACAATTCAGTTTTATCTTCCATTTTTTCCTCCAAAGTGCTTTCTTTCTGGATTATTATACATCCCAAACTGCAAGGATTTTTCTCTTCATATCTCAGTGCATAGTTTGAGGATATTGCTGACAAAATGAAGAAAGTGCTGTGTTTAGGCAAACTCAAGGATTTATTCTTCAATTCATATTAGTTATCCTTGTAGTGAATCTTAAGTGAATTCATCGCAGCCTTCCATCACCGTCCAGATATAATACCAAAGTATCTCCTGGAATATTTGGATAAAGTTATAAGAGAAATGGGGAGTGATTGAAAAAGAGTTCAATAAAGCTTTTGTGGAGACACTGTGTCGGTTTCGCCAAGTGTTCATAGATTTTTTCTTGTCTCTAAATAAATATTTTTTGTAGAATTTGGTAAATTATGAAAGAAAAAATCCGACGTAACAGAGAGTGTGTATGTGTGCTAGAGTGAGTGTGATCCAATTTGGATTTAGTGGAGTTCAAACCTCAAGGATACCTGCCGAAATTAGATGGAAATGGCACCGCAACTAAGAATAACACCAATAAAAGCATACCACCACAGAAGCCATCACTCGCAGCCCCTTGGCGGCCCTCATCAGCAGCGGCAAACACATTAAGTGGCCCGAAGAAATTAAAAATGTGGCAACATCCATACGGAAAAAGCGCGTGTTGGTGTTCGAGGCTAAAATATTTGCTGTTCTATGCAAATGATGTAAAGTCATAAACACTCTCAGTATCAGCTACTGTTTTCGGATAGAGAATGTCGCAACCGGGCGGAAAGAAGGGCGGCCCTAAAGGTAAGAGGGCTGCTGCGGTGGCCGCAGCCACTGATGACACCGCCCCGGCTGCCAAGGCGCCAGACACGGACGCCTTGAAGGAAGATGCGGCATCAGATGGGGATAAGAAGGGCTCCGAGGGTGATATCGCCCCCGCGAAGCCCCAAAGCGCTGGCGCCTCTACCAGAGATGCCGCCACGAAGGTGCTCAATCTCGCCCTCAAGGGCGAGTGGACACCCGTGGAGCAGACCCTCAAGGCCCTGGAGAAGTCCATAGCTGCCGCCGGAGAGGATGCCAATACTACTCCTCTGGCTGGCGTTATGGATCCTGTAAGTTTCCGTTATAATCAGAAAATTTGAATTTCTAATTCCAATCGCACCAAATTTAATTTCGGGACAATAGCTCAAGTTTAAATTTTCTTTAAAACTATATAAACTGCAATTTAAAGCTTTTAGGTGCTGGCATACGGCTACAGTTCTATTAACTAATTCTTACTGTTGCTAAATAATCGTATTTTCCAATGGAAAACTATCAAAATTCATGGAAAGATTTTGAGCAGTGAAATTCTTTATAAATATCTACAAGAAACTGGAAAGGAGTTTCTGCTGAAACTGCTTGAAAGTTTCTACTGAAACTGCTTAGGAGCTTCTACTAAAAACTGCTTAAAAGTTTCTACTGAAACTGCTTAGGAGTTTCTACTGAAACTGCTTAGGAGTTTCTACTAGAAACTGCTTAGGAGTTTCTACTAG
>CAKKOB020000515.1:23452-38696 GCA_918844115.2 Phlebotomus perniciosus | reverse complement strand
GCAGTGAGTTAACATAAAATGCAAAATACCTGTGAGACCCATATAGTGATCTAATACTTTCCATTTTCGTTATTATACAACTGATCGATACAGCGCGATCACACTGAAAAAGAGTGATCGAGGGTGGGTAAAAAAAAACAACTTCAACTCTTGTCGTCGCGTAAGAGGGAATAGTCAGGGAGGATCGCCAAGATTCAATGTTAAAGTGAGTGCCAAGTGACTTAGCGGGGTGCCCTGACCACGAAAGATCGTTCAGTGGACGTATTTTTCAAAATTACTGGTTTTAATAATCGGTTAAGATCCGATTCAGGATTAGAGGAAATCTAACTGTCGGGTTTATGCGAAAAATAAAGGTCTTCTTGATGATCCATGGATGGACTTTAGGGGGGGGGGGGGTTACCCGAAGATCCAAAGTTTCTATCTGCAACCGTTTGGCCTCCAGGCTAGATCATTTGCAGACGAATACTCAGAAAAACTTTTAATTTTGTCTTCTTGTGATCAAATATCAACGGTTGATCTCTTTGGCAACCACATGAAAAATGTCTCGCGAAATAATCGGTGATTGATCAGAGAAAATGTGTGATATCGCAAGGTCACTGACATGTATCGGCAATTTAGTGAAAATGCCTTGCGATTTCAAGAGATATTATGTTGAATAAAATTGTGAAATTTTTAATGGAAAATTATGTGCCACATGGAGTAATTAAAAGATCAGCAAAAAAAATCTCCGCGCACAACCATTTTAATATATCATAGTTGAATTGCTGACGAAGAAGTGCACAAGA
Source organism: Phlebotomus perniciosus (assembly GCA_918844115.2). Classification (NCBI taxonomy): domain Eukaryota; kingdom Metazoa; phylum Arthropoda; class Insecta; order Diptera; family Psychodidae; genus Phlebotomus; species Phlebotomus perniciosus. Next base: position 37,911 of record CAKKOB020000515.1, on the reverse strand, counting down.
GATAAGAAATCATACACTTGGGGAGTTAATTGTGTGAGAGACAAGTGACTTCTTTTTATGGGTGTTCAATTGAAAAGTGGCAAAAGGTGGTAAATATGTACACTATGTACCGTTCTGTTCGGTCACTATTACTGGAAATCACCTGTGTGTGACAAGGTGAAGAAATGCGATGGAAGAAAAAGATACAAGAGAGACTCATTCAATTCGATCGGGTGTCCACTCATCAAATATTTACACGTTCATAAGCGCAACTGTCGAAAAGACAGTTGCGTAGAAGGAAGCTTGTCGGTTCTTAGGTTAGGCAATGCAGAAAAGTAATTGAAATGATCTTCACGCGAAGCCACTTTGTGCATAAAGAATCAAACAGGTCAATTTAATGAGGGGCCTTAAATCATTCAGAATCAGCCACACCTGAGCACATGAATAAAATAAATGGGAAAATAATTGTTGGGGTGACACTTTCAGCATGGAAAATGGCCTCCAAGTGGTTTTAATTGAAATATTTGAGGTTAATTAAAAGTTAATTTGGTCGGAATTCGAACCCGGGACCTCAAAAATGATAAGCAGTGCTTATTATATTGAAGAGGAACGGAAATTCCGTTCAATGCAAATTTCACGAATCAAACAAAATATCGCTAAGTATTTTTTGGAAAAAAATAGAATTCACATGACTTTTCTGCTAAAAATTGAATAATTTGTTTTGATAGTCGTTGAAATTCGACTTCAAATCTTGACAATGGAAGATCTGACAGCAAAATCCTTGGCAAAATCCGTTAGTGATCAAATTCAAAGGGCACCTCAAGTGGTTTTAATTTAAATGTTTGTGGTTATGTTAACACTGATTTTCTCAAGATACGAACCCGGGACCTTGAAAACTAAAAGCAGTGCTTATTATTTTGAAGAGAAACGGAAATTCCGTTCAATTGAACATTCAGTTAACTTAAAAATTTCATGAAATAAATTTTCAACTGATTTTCTCAAAATGGCGTTTAGGACCCGGCATTCTTGCAGACCTTTTGATAAAAATGACTCCAAGCGGTTTTCATTTAAATGTTTGAGGTTATGAGAACATTGATTTTCTCGGGATTCGAACTCGCGTCCTCAGGAACGATAAGTAGAACGTTGAATCAAACTTTCAATTGATTTTCTCAAAATGGCGTCAGTTTTTCAATATTCAACCTGACAGAAAGATCCGTTACTCATCAAATTCAAAATGACGCTTAGGATCCGGCATGCTTGCAGACCTTTTCGATAAAGGCTAACGAATTCTAGGTCACTCCTTTTGACGCATTGACTTGAAAAGATCAGGGCATTCCAACGACATGTCTCATCAATTCCCCGAGCTCTGACATTAACCTTTTCTTCACCCTCGCCTTGCTGATCGATTTTTAAGATTTTTTTTCTCGTCTCTATTGGCGTTTGAGACCCGCAGAAAAAAAGTTGTCTGTATTATAAATTTCTGCACATGAGATTGTGATATGAGCAAAAAAAATATCATTGACCTTTTCTCTTCTGGCGCTGAATGAATAGAATTCAATGGTCTATTGTGGTGGGGAAACTCTATACGGATCACTTTTTGCCGAAGGAGGAAATGATTTTTTTCGGGGCGATGAATTTTCGCCGGAGAGGCAATTGATGTGGCTGCAGGTATGAATTTCAATAATTTCAGTTTTGTTACGTTTGAAAGGGGGAATTTTTTGATATTCACAGAGAGGAGATAAGTATCATTTTCTGCCACTCTTCACTTACCTATTGTAAGTTATGTATAGTTATATAGAAAAACTGCGCGTGGTTTGAGATGAGAGAGAAGAAAGATCACAAGATCTGTGACGGTAAGGAAAAAGCATTTTAATTATGCAATAAGATGGGAAGTTTTCAAAATCATTTCAAAGGTACTTATTTTCGAAAAAACCCCATAAGAGATAATTGGATTGAAAATGCGGCATAAAGGCAAAAAAGAGAGAGAGAGAGAGATTTTAAACTTTCAATTTTGGTGTCAGTGTCTCTTCACTTTAGTCTGAGAATTTCGTTTGTGGAGAGAATGTCTGGCCATCTCTCATACTATAAGTTTCTTCATATTGAGCGCCATAGTTTTCATATCTTATGCTTCAATTGAGATGCGTGTATGGTAAAATGTGCTCTCACCTTCAATTCTCTCAAGTGTGTCTTGTTGATGGTGTTGAATTTTTCCCAACAAGCTGTTGCGCGCTCATCTTTTTTACTTATATGCCATGCCAATAATCGCGTGTGTCTATGCGAATAAGAGTGTATGATAGATAAAAGTCTCTTTTGTGACATTTGGCATTTCAAGTGGCGAATGATGAACACTTGTTGGTCTCAGATGAAACCTCAATGTGCTTCACCAGATTCGCTTGCAAAACGAGTATTTCCATGTAATGATATACTTCAGCGGAATTGTTTATCCTCCACCGTGAAGGAGGAATCTCGTCGAATTTAATTGAAATAAAAACAATTAGTTCAACTTCCAAGTGTTTATTTATTTCCACAACAATAAAAAGCGAAATTTCTACGGAATTAGTGACATTGAATAAAAAGAAATAACATAACGTATTTGGAGAGGAAAGTGAGATTAGGAGGTAAAAAGAGCCCTCCATGTAAGACATTCACTTGAAATAAAGAATTTTTGCGTAATTAATCAACAATATAAAATGTACACAGTGACTTTTGTGTTTGATTGACTTTCATAAATTCCAACTTACGGGTAAATATCAATGAATTTTCTTGTGTGTGCGCCATTTGGTGGGGCGGTTGCAAGACAAAAGAACTCACAAGAATTACCGTGGCGTGCAAAAGGAGTTTTTTTTTCTTTAAATACTTTGAGCCTCAGGAAGGTCACATTCAGATAACACCTTTTCAGGTGAAACTGTAGAGGATGGCGATAAACGATATTCCAGCTTTGCAAACTTGAATGAACATTATGAGATTAATATCGTACATTCCGGCCGCTTTGAGTCCGAACGGTTTCTGCGTCATATACATCATCATCAAGAATACTTTCTGATCTGAAATATTATATTCGTACCACTTTGTGAGGTAAAGATCGATGAAGAACTTTTCGGTTTTTGCATAAATGATTTCTCCAAAGACACAAAGTGCCAAAAACTGAACAGAAGTGGCAATTAATACCGGCACTAAAGATATAGTTCTGCCATTCCAAACTAGAAAGAATGCAAACATTGTATAGAAAATACTTGTGGCAGTTTGAATGAGAAAAGTGCTAAAAAAAACATTATTGAATATTTGAAACTTCTCGATGAGATCTTTGTGAAAAATGAAGATTTTCCTAAGAACTTGACTTTGATTTTCAATTGGAGTATCCAGATGTTTCAACATGGAACGAAATATATTGAAAATTGCAATCATGTAGAAACCAATGGTCAGTAGAATGGTATCCGGTAGCATCAGGATAAAGTTGACACCAGGAAAAATAATAGCCTGATGCATGTGATGGATAAGAAGTGATGAATTGGAGTTTATAAGTATTCCTGGTACTGGATACATAACATTATGATAAGAGATGCCGCAAGATATTAGTCCAACAACTGCCAAAGACATCGAAATGGCAATCGCCCTATCGAGAAAAGTGTTAGAAACAATTTTCATAAGATTTTTCTTTGTAACATACGTGATAATTATCTTCGAAATCTCGAGGATCTTTCTCAGTTCAATCGTTGAAGATTTAGTTATAAAATCCTCCTCATTAATCCGATGGTTTTCTCTAATCCAAAAAAGTAGCTCTAGAATTTTGTCCATATTCAGAATAGCTGTTATAACTTTAACGAATATTTGACAAACACCAACAAGACCAAATATATTCATAATCGTCACTGTGATATTATCCTGATGATATAGAAAAACAGCCGAAAAAGCAGACACACAGAAGTAAAGAACCAAAATAGGTATAACAAATTTCTCATACCCAAAAAATAGTTTTACAACATTTTTAGGTAGAAAAGATAAATTTAGTATTTCAATGCAGATTTTGAGAATTTTCTCAAATTTTAAATAATCAGGATAACACTCAATGTAGTCCATTGTTGTAAGCCAGAAATTCAATTGATGCAACTGAGGAATATTTTGAGAATCTTCACCTTATATAGAACTCTATTGTCTCAAGACTTAGAAGACGTACATAGGTGCTTGAATATTTTACTATTCAAGAATAGGGGAAATGTGGGTTATGTGTTCTAGCTTTTCAAATGGGTTCACTGTGGACTAATAGTTTCCTCTAAACAATCTCCGTTTTGCCTGTAAATACCCTACTTGTTCTTGACAATTTTAATTTTCTTCCCATTAATTAAGCCTGTGAAGTGCCAACATCTGTTTTAAATTATTATTCATTTACCTATTAATTTTGCCTCAATTTAATTTCTCTACTTACAAGACTCTTTGTTGAATATTTCATATCGTCTTCTTAAAGATCCTTTCTGCAGGAAGTCCTTGGACATTTAGAAAATATGTGGCAATATTAGGATAATAGAAATTTACAAAAAAATTTTTTTTGGAAATATGAATTTAAAAACAACTTTCTTTGCCTCAAGTTCCAAGCGAATGAAAACAATTTATTTTTTATCCCTTTTTATTATATATAATTCTAATTCAAGATACATAAAAATCACATAAATCTTACAATATTATAATCGACATCTAAATTGTACTTAAGTAAGTGCAAAAAAATCGATTAACATCACTTGTGAATTCTAATTTTCTCATATTTAAATTTTAGATGAATTTGTGCGACAAATATTGATTTTTTTCATGTGAAATATAACATTTGCTACATAAAAGAGTATATTAAGCTTTGAAGTCAATTTGCTGAATATTTAATCATCTTTTGTTCCAATTCATCTTCTATACATTGGAAACACTTGCATTATGACGTCAAACAAGAGATAAAGGATTTCAAAATTCTTTCATATGCTTTAAGCCAAGCTGTAGAGAATTGTCATAAATGATATTGCAGTTTTGCAAACTTGAATGAACATTATGAGATTAATATTGTACATTCCGGCCGCTTTGAGTCCGAACGGCCTCTGAGTCATATACATCATCATCAAGAATACTTTCTGATCGGAAATTTTGAATTCATACCATTTCGTCAAATAGAGATCAACGAAGAACTCTTCAGTTTTAGCAAAAAGAATCTCTCCAAAGACACAAAGTGACAAAAACTGAGCAAAAATTGCGAATGCGAGAGACAACACAGCATAAGTTTTATCAGTCCAGACTAGAAAGAATGTAAACATTGTGAATATTATACTTGATGCAGTTTGAACGAAAAAAGTGGCATAGAAAGCATCATTGAATATTTGAAACTCCTCGATAAGATCTTTGTGGAAAATGAAGATTTTTCTAAGAATTTGACTTTGATTTTCAATTGAAGTATCCAGATGTTTCAACATGGAACGAAATATGTTGAAAACTGCAATCATGTAGAAACCAATAGCAAGTAGTACGGTATCCGCCATCATGAGGAGAGAAGAGTTAAGCGAATGCATGAAACCTTGATGCAGATAGTGGATAAGAAGAGATTCGTTGGCATTTATAACCTTTGGTATTGGATACATAACACTATGATTGGAAACGCAGAAAGAATTAAGTCCAATAGTACCCAAAAACATAATAGCGGATATCGTCCTATACGAGAAAAAATGTTAATTAGTAACAATTTTCCCTTTTTTCTCAACATACATACATGATAATTATCCTGGTAATCTTGAGGATCTCTCTCAACTCAATTGTTGTAGATTTAGTTATAAAATCCTCCTCGTATACCTTATGATGTTGCCTGATCCAAAGAAGTAATTTATTGATTTCCTTCTCGTGCAAAATCACTGTTACGACTTTAGTTAATACTTGGATCGCACCGACAAAACCTTCTATATTCATTATTGCTCCTAATAAATTCTCAAGTTGTAGTTGAAGAACAGAAGATGCAGCTGATACACAAAAGTAAAAAGCTATAGCCGGAGCTAAAGCTTTCTCATATCCACAAAGAACTTTTAGTGCTTTTTGGGGTAAAAAAGAAAAATTAAGAATGTTAATACATCCTCTAATAATCCTCTCAAATTTCAAATAGTCAGGATAACACTCAATGTAAGCCATTGTAAGCCAGGAACTCTGAATGCAACTGAGGGATATTTCAGGAATTGAATTTTATAAAATACCACTTTTTGTCAATGCAGAAAAACAAGTGGTTATCCTAGATTACGAAAGAGAAATTCTTACAGATTATGCCAACTGGAATACAATTAAAAGCTTATCGTGATAAAATGGTAGATACACTTAATATTTATCTCAACTAAAGGATTTTTTCGATTTTTCAAATTTTAAAAAATTTATCCAATTTATCAAATTTTGACTAGACACTTTTTCGTGATAAGAAATATCCAAAAAATCTTCATTTCAAATCTCAGACCGATCTGAAGACTGAAAATTCTCTTTCAATAGCGCAATAAAGGAATCTGTATGAATATTACTATAAGGGATTTAATATTTAAAAGACTTCGATTTTTCTTTATGAATATTTTATTTTTATTATAGGGTAAATGTGGGTAAGCTGCTTATAATAACAATGATTAAACTTGGTTTTGTTGGACCTTGTTGAAATCTCAAGCAAGTCTTAGATATTTTCTGAGATGAAATTTTTCTTTTGTAATTTTTGGATAATTTTTTGATAGAATGTATGTCCATTTTGCCTTCTATCTCACTATTTGTACTAGTGCAATTTTAATCTTCTTTCCATTATATATTTATGTGAAAGTACAAACATTTGTTTAAGGAATATTGTTCATTTAATTATTGATTTTGCACTATAATTTTCTATGGAATATAATCTTATTTAAATAATCAATGTTTTTAGCAAAATTGTTGGTTCAGGATGTTTTTGATCAATATTTAATCGTGTATTGTTGTAATTAAACTTTTAGCTTGAAAATACTTGCATTATGACGACAAATATATAATAGGATTAAGCCAAGCTATAGAAAATTGTCATGAATGATATTCCGGATTTACAAACTTGAATGAACATTATCAAATTAATATCGTACATTCCGGCTGCTTTGAGTCCGAACGGCCTCTGAGTCATATACATCAATATCAAGAATACTTTCTGATCGGAAATGCTGAATTCATACCATTTCGTCAAATAAAGATCGGTGAAGAACCTTTCGGTTTTAGCAAAAAGTAATTCGCCAAAAACACAAAGTGCAAAAAACTGTAAAAAAGTTACCATAAAAAGTGGAACTAGAGTTATATTTTTCTCATTCCACACAAGATAGAATACAAACAATAAAAATATTATGCTGGTTAGCGTTTGAATAAGAAAAATGAGGTAGAAAACATCATTAAATTTATAAACTTTCTTGATCAAATCATTGTAAAAAATATAAATTAACAAGGCGCTTCGCGCCTCTCTTTGCCTGGTATGTGGATTGTGTAGTAACTCGAGTTCGTTAAATTGATTGAGAAGATTCATTTAACAGATATGGTATGGGGTTGTAGGTGAACCCATTCTGATCAACCCTTTCATATATCGTGACCGCTAACGCTTCATTTTCATAGTCAAAAACTCGAAAATGCCCGAAAAATGGGTAAATTTCTATGAGAGGTACCAATATGGGATGGCGAGGCAACTTCTCTATACCCTAAAGTTATAGAGGACACCATCCTTATCATTCCCATCATACATCGTAACCCGCTAGCGCTTTATCTTAGTGGTCAAAAGGTCAAAAAGTGGTAAATTCGTATGGGAGGTACCAGATAGGGGAGGTGGGGGAAGTTTTCATATAGCCTATGTCCCAACCTGGGATGCCAACTATACCTATGCCAAATATCATCCGGATCGGTTCAGCCGTTTGGCCGTGATGTGGTAACACACTGACAGACAGACAGATACACACACACACAAACATTTTGGAGATGGGTATTTTCGGACTCCTGGAGTCACGTCCGGTCGAGATTTAATGGTTTGGGGGTGATCAGGCCAATTCAGATATGCACACTTGGCTTTATGTATTAGGATATTATAAGTTTCTTTTTCTGACAAGGCATTATTGGGTGGAAAAATGCGATCAGCACTTTTCCAAGACAACAATTTCCATTCAATTTACTCTCTAGCCATTCAGTAAAATAACACGGAGTTTTTTTTTACTAGTTCACAGGTGATTAAAATCAAGTCCTAACGTGGAGTTGAGGAAAAAAGTCCAGTGTAGTCAATAAAAGTATCCATTGTGAGCTTTTTCAGAATTAATGAGCTTTTATTGAGATCTTGTCGATTGCAATTTATTCTGTTTTGCTCATTTAATGCGGGTTTCTGTTATTGAAATTTTTGGGACAACACTATTTCGGATTGAAATTCAGAGCTCTATTGGGTGTTGTTGGCTTTTTCCCACTTAGAAGTCTTGGAGAATGACTTAAATATGCAGTTCAAGTGAAAGTGATTAATTCATAACTCATAATCCGTATTGGACCAATATTTTTTTCTCTCTCTCTCGTATTATGTAAGGCTTGTAATCACGACATGTTAGCCATATTGGCAACAAGCAATTATTTATATGTTGGCTTTGCTATGAACTTGCTAATTAGTGGACTCTTTGCAAAAGTTAGACTGAAAAAAATATATCTTTGAGGGTGGAGGTGAAAGGAATTAATGTGTTAGGAATGCCAAGAATTGGGGCACAATTGCAAGAAGTGGAGACATCATTAAATCTCTCATAAGCACTTCCTTCTTGGTGTTTTTTTTTTCTCTTCAAAACAACTTTGAGCTTTTAGAGGTGCATTAGTGTATAATAAAATCTCGCACCTTAATGCCCTGGGAGAAATGTGGCGAAAAATTTAAATAAAATGTGAAGTGAGAGATTTTTGTCGATAAAAGTTTCGTGCTTTAGTTTTGCAAAAGTGAATATTACGTGGTGTTTTTTTCACTTCGCCTTGTGTGGGTACAATTGGTCAACTCACTAATTAATCAAATTACATAAGAAGCACCTTTTTTCCCCCACTTAGCAATATTCATTTTCCTTCGGCGAGAAAAGAGTTCAATTTTGTGGCTATTTTTGGGAATCTTTTATAATATTCATTTAAAAAAAATATATAGGTAATATCGAAGATATTCAATGAAATGTAAAGCATTTCATTCACTTTGAGATTATATAATCTCTTCACGTTTTATTTTCTTTCACTGGGATTTGTGGGCCTCTTAGTGGCGCTCGTAATGACAATATCGAAGATGATCGTGAAAAAAAGAAGACATAGGGTGGATTGACCACTTATGGCCATCTTAAGCCACAACTAATTTATTAACTAGTTTCTGAGAAGATCCTCCAGAGTCTTAGAATATTTTTAAAAGCTTTTGGAAACTTTCAGGAGCTTTTAAGAAACTAAACTTTGAAAAGTGTAATCTTGATTAACCAAGAGCTTTTTAAAAATGCTTTACAAAGCTCTGCAGAGCTTTAGAACGTTACGAATATTTAAAAAAAAAAATATATAAAAATTGTGGAGCTTTCGGATAATTTTAAAGAGCTTCTGATGTTATTACTAAGCTATAGGAAATTCTGGAAAACTTTAGCAAATTTCCTTAAAGCTTTGGAAACCTTTATTAGAAAGCTTTCTAGGAAATCTTTAGAAATTTTTTTTAGAAAGCTTAGAAAGAAGTTTTAGGAAACTTTCTTATTAGAAAGCTCTAAAAAGCTTTCTTAGAAAGAATTAGAAAGCTTTTTATTATAGAAAGCTTTCTTAAAAAGATTTTTTGGGAAACTTTTTTATAGAGCTCTAGTAAGTTTTCTTAAAAAATTTTATAAAGTTCAAGAAAGCTTTCTTAGAAACTCTTAGAAAGCTCTCTTATAAACTTCTGAAAGCTCTAGAAAGTGTTCTTGGAAAGCTTTAGTATAAAAAATAAAATTGATATGATGAAAGCTCATAAAAGCTTCCGAATTAGAGCTTTTGGGAGCTTTTCTACCAAACGTGGACCATAATATCTCCCCCTTGTTCCCAGCAAATTCCTGTCAAATTGGAATATAAAATTCTCTTGAATTCTTAAAATGGTCATTTAGTGGTTACTCCACCCTGAAGGTGGGATTATTAAAATAGCGACCTCTCATTTGACATCTAAATGTGCAAAATTCCACTCGCATGTTAAAGAGGAGCGTCTCGAGTTTGATTGTTGAGAAAGAGATGTGAAATTTCGACTTTTTAATATGTCAAGGTGAATATTTAGATTAGGCAGGTTTTTTGATAAATCTTTTTTTGCCCAATTTACCAGGTAGATTCTCCAATTTTCAAGCCCATTAATCAATTGGCCTTAAATAGAGAGAAAAAACTCTCCAATTTCGTGCAGTGCGTGTGCGTATTCTGAGATCTCTTCATTTTTTTACATAACCCCGATGAATCGTCTCTTTTTTGTCCCGATATACAAATGAATCTCTTCGCTGAGTGTTGCAATCAAATTAAATTCTATCTCCTTTTGTTGTCCCGCAAAATAACCGTGGGTAATTAATTGTGAGAGAATTTACAATTGAGAAAACCCTTTCATAGAGAATGCGTTACTCTTTTTTGCCGTTCAATCGAATTCTCTCGTGTTAATTGCGAGTATATAAAGTGTATTTGGAACTAATTATCAATTAGAAGAAATATTTGTGTCCTCGACATATTATTTTTAAGAGATATGCGAAATGTTTTTACCCGCCAATGTTCGAGCAATTTGTGAGGAATTTCTGTGTCTCTGTGGGCGTTTTTTCATCACCTTATTGACCCAAAAATATCCATCAACGAATCGATCCTGGGACTAAGTCTGTTTTTGATTTTTTTTCACTTTCAGTTGAATCGTGAATGGATGCAGAATGAAGAGGATTAAGTGAAATATTTTGTTGTTAGCAAGAGCAGATATAGAATGACAGAGATGACGATATTTGGCATGAGGGTACTTGAAGACTCTCACTAGTGGACAAAATTGATTGGCAAACATTTCGCACATTTGAGTGGCAGCTGTGGAAAAAATTTCCTGGAATTTCAAATCCCCCTTTTAACCACTTCTCAACCCCATTTCATCCGTGATCTTCTCGCTGAGGGAGGCTCCAACATTCGGTTTCAATATTCATGTCGAAGAAAAAGGTAAGTTGAGCTTTATTTTTTCAATTTTTTTAGTTTTATTTTTTTTTTATTTTATGTGGGTTATAAATTGGGGGCTTATCAGATTAGAAACCTAGAACTCAATCCCTAAGATTTTCAAATTATGGATCCTTATACCGATCTTGAAAATCATCTTTAAACTACCAAGTTCGAAAGTTTTGTCCTAGGTTCTAGTATGTTTAAGAACCTAGGGTCTTCTTTGTGGACCTGAAATGCAAATTCGAAGTACCAAAAGATTAATGAATATTAGATTTTAGGATTAAAATTATTTTTACTTTAAAATAAAAGATCTTAAAACTATATTATACAACAGGTCCTAATAAGTCCGAAACCTAAAGATATCAAGGCTTGGACTACGAATTTCTAGTTTGAAATCCTCTGATCCCAATAAATACCCTAACTTTCTAGTCCTAGCTACTAGATGAGATCAGGTTCTCATAGGTCTAGATAACTTAGAAAACTGTTATCAAACCTAGATTTCAAATTCTAAACCTGTCTCGAGTTTAAGTTTAAACAACTACGTTTAGTATGACTCTTGGATCCTAACTATAACAACTAAATTTTAAACCTATAAAAATCTAAGATGAAGATTCCATTTGCGGATATAGATCACATAACCTGAAGTACTAATAAGGATCCTGAATGTCAGATTAAATTTTCCAGATTATAAACTTAAACTTCAAATCCCAAGTTTAATTCGCGTCTAATTCCAAAATTGATTGCCTAATCCGGAATCAAAAGCCCTAATGTACATATAGTTTTTGTTTGCCAAACCCTGTTAGCATTTGCCAAGTCTCATTCGGTAAATTCACAGAAGTTGTTGGTGGACCGCAAAAGGCAATGAGTGCCTCTGGTTCTTGTGAATGTCGTCCAAGACATTCTCAGGTGATCCGGTTTGGGCGGCAGTGAGGCACGGACTGTCTCTCTTTATTTTTTTCGAAGTTGCACTCCCACGCCAGGTACCAGGCGCCGCCATCCGCAAACGCCCTGTCAGTGGCCATGTCGTGTAACCTTGTCCGGGTGTATGTGTGCTAAATGTTGAAATATTTGATAGATCATATCGCGGATCAGCAACTGTTTATTGCTGTTTTTTCCCCTCTCATTTGATTGTTTTGTCTTGTAAAGCGAGCAGCCGCGGGGAGGGCACAAAACGACAGCGATTTAATCCAAAAATAGCATGAGAAACACCGTCCAATTGTCTTTTTGCCAATATCAAAACACCGCCACACAATTATTCATTGATTAAATTTTCATTAATCACTCGGCTATACTTTATATACCTAGCAATTTATTGATCTCCAATTCCGAACGGAACTGTGAGCGGCTAAATTGTCCATTGTTGGACAATTAGAGTGAATTAGAATATGGGGTATGAGGGGGGCGGAAAAGTGTATTAGATTTTTCTTGCAAGATAAAATGGGACTTTGCATAAAAGGGATATTAAAAGTTGAAATCAATGAAATTGTATTGTTTACTCGCGGTGATATTGCTATATTAGTGGAGCATGAGCTTTTGCCATTGCAAGAGACCACAACATATATTGAACTGGTTTCATGAGCGATAAACACAGTTTCTCACTTTTTATCCATCGAACCAATTATCGAGAGCAAAATTTTATATATTACTCGCGAGAAGTGCAAAACTGGATTTTTTATTTCTTCTTAAAAAAAATAAACTGAGAAATGGCCTCCAGAGAAGGGCAGAGAGTCTGAAGATTTGGCGATCGAAAATATTCATAAAAAATAATATTTTGAAAGAGAGAAAAAGCGGGCGTGAGATGGCTCTTTGGTGGAAGAGTTATGGGGACTGTGATTCTTTTAGGGAGAACTCGGAGTTTGATATAAGTTTTAATTACTTTAAATCCGGTTCTTTAAGTAATGATCCAACGACTGTGGCGCTAGTGGTCATTCGGTAGGGTAGGATATGGGTGAAGCTCGTTTTTGGAAAAAGAATCCGTCGATATCGAATAAAAGTTGGGCAATAATGAATCGCTTGTCAAATTTGGTAAAATGTTTGTTTAAGTTTGTCTTTTCATTTTTTTTTAGTAAGAAACAAATAGTTTATGAATTTGTTCATGACAAATCTTTCTTAAGAGGTTTGTCAAAAAAGTTGGTGAAAAATATATTTTAGTATTAATGTTGATTGTAGGCACTTTTACAAAACTATTGATAATTTTGTATTGAAAATAACAAATTTTTACAAAACATTTGAACAAACAATTCCGCTTAGAGTAGCTAGAGAAAAATGTTGCTCACGCTATTACATTTTAGGGTAGATCCACATCCAGACTATCAAATTAGGTTCAAGAATAAGCCTTAAGTTGTAGGCCAGGCTTTGGCTTCAAACCTATTATGCTGTAAGCTTAAAGGTGGGTTAAAGCAGATTTAAGGCTGACTTAAAGCTTAAGACTGACTTTAAGCTTTAAGGCTTAAGGCCCTTTACACACATGGGGTTTAGCCGAGAGAAGGTTTAGTCAGTTTAGAGCCAAAGACAGTTCGTACGCACTATAAACGCGGGTTAGCATTTAGAAAACAACAATTTTGATTGATGTCGCACTGAAATTGTCTTGATTGAACTGTCTTCGGCTTTAAACTGACTAAACCTTCTCTCGGTTAAACCCATGTGTGTAAAGGGCCTAAGGTAGCTTAAAACTTAAGCCATAAGGCTAACTTGAAGCTTAAGACAATTTGAAAGTTCAAAGCTTTACCGAGTTATCACACGAGAAAAATCGACACAAGAATTGACGTAATAACTGGGCGAAAAGTATCTCCCTCTCAACTGATTTACACTGGTTAGAAAGAGAAAAAAAACTGAGCGATTATTGTGTCAAAGAGGACGCAATAATCGCTCATTATTACGTTTCGGTGTCTCTTTCTAACCAATATAAATCAGCTGAGAGGAAGATAGTATTTCGCCCTGTTATTACGTCGATGCAATAAATTCTGCTAGTTTTGAATCTTTTAATCGTCTTTTAATCTCGTTAAAAAATACTTGTTAAATATGGTTAAATATGCAGACTTTCCTAAAATTTCATCTTGTATCAATTTTTTGATTAAAAAAAGTTTTAAACAAAAAAATTTAAATTAACTAAGGATCGAACTCACGTCACGATTCACCGAATTGAAAGCGCGCGGACTTCTGCGCAGAGCATACTTAGGTATACCTATTCTTTCCGTTGATCAAAGATTTTTAATTTTTTTATTTTATGAAAAACGTTTTTCTTTGATAAAATGTGGGGAAATCATGGGAAAATAGATCGGAAGAGCACACGTCTGAACTCCAGTCACTCTCGAGTATCGCGTATGCCGTCT
>CAKKOB020000515.1:0-23352 GCA_918844115.2 Phlebotomus perniciosus | reverse complement strand
CCTACACGACGCTCTTCCGATCTCTTCTTCCACAATAATAAAATGCAATGTCTGGGTGCTCTGCACGATAGAAATCTTCCGTTGAACTCCCATGAAAAGTCATTCATAAATTTATACACTGAGAGAAAAAATTAAAAAAAAACTTTTGTCTTTTTAAAATTGTAAAAGCAAAAAATCTATAAAAGAAGTTAGAAAGTGAGTAAATTCTTATTAGAACACATTGAGTGAAAAAATATTAGAAGCAAGGACGAATAAAATAGCAAACGAATAAGGAAGCAACAACGAACAAACTTGCAAACGAACAATCGAAACAACGACGAACAAACTTGGCAAACGAATAAAGGAAGCAACAAACGAACAAACAACTTAGCGAACGAATAGTCGAAGCAAGGACGAACAAAATAGCGAACGAATAAGGAAGCAATAATAAACAAACTAACCAAACGAATAAGGAAGCAACAACGAACATACTTAGCAAACGAATAAAGGAAGCAACAACGAACAAACAACTTAGCGAACGAATAATCGAAGCGACAGTGAACTAACTTTGCAAATGAACAATTGAAGCAGGGGCGAACAAACTTAGCGAACGATAAGACGAAATATTTTTCATACAAAAATTTTGGAAATGCTAGAAGTAGTGTAGGCTTCCTAGATCCTAATATCCCCTTGTATTAATTTTAAATTTTTATTACGAAAATTCTTTACTTTAGAACCAAGTTTTCTCTCAGTGTTACCACCAAGAAATCTCCTCATGTCGTTCTCTTTTGTACCAATTGAATTGGAAATGGAGGTGTAATAAAAAATAGACTGATTAATTCATACTTATCATTTTCGGTATGTTTTGCTGTACGTTTTTTTTTTATTTTTTACATTTGTGATAAAATGTGCGATTTTTTCTTCTTTTGTAAGAATACCCCAATAGTGACATAATCTCTTTCATAATCACATGAAATTTATATTATTCTCTCCATTTGTTCATTTGCACTCTCTTGCTGTTTTTCTGTCCACTTTGCGCCCAATGTCTTATTAAGTTTTATTATTTGCTGGCAAATGCTTTTTCTGTGTGGTTGGTAAAAAAAAAATGAGCAAAAGGTGTTCAATTGGCCGAGAGTTTGTTTTTGACCCAAAATTGTGCATTTCTTTTTTTCCTCATTCTCAAATTGTCAATTGAATATCTTTACCATTAACTCATGTTGTCAATGGTTTTACAAATCTATTTCTCCAATTTGCATTAAAATGCTATGGAAAGTTAAATATTGTCTGACTTTTTGTTGCCTATAAAAAAGTAAAAAAAAACAGCTATTGAATGTGTCTAATGTTGAGTCTCTCTCGCACAATTTATTGGAGCGAAATAGAGATTTTTCCATTTTCTCTCGTTGGCGTTCAAATCAATTTGCTCTCTGTGATTCCAGAAGCTCTCCGACCAACTGGTTAAAATCCATGTCGATTGCTCAAAATTATGCTTAATAAATTTATTTAATGGTTTCTCGTGTTGAAAATTAATTTTCTCAGCCCAATTTGTGACCCTGTCCTCGGGAAATTAAAGCAAATAAATTAGGAGAGCTTGCAAGTGGAAGCGCTTGGTACTAGGCGTCCGCTCGCTATATTTGCAACAATATTGCACATTGAGTGATCAAATAAGGAAGTGAGTGTTTGAAATTGCTGGAATTTCAAAAGAGAGCGAGTGAAAGATGCAATAAAAGATTATGTCCGCCCTCCAAGTGCGACATTCATCATTCTTTGCAAAAAGAAAGAAAAGATTAATCTTTAATTAACCCACAAATGGTCCATTTTGGCCATTTTGAGTGCGTGTAAAACAAGCTAAATTGATGCGACTCCCAAATGTATCAACTTTAGGGGGGCCTCAATCTCTTCAGCACGACATCACATAATTTACACAGAAAAAAGAAGAGAGAAAAGGTTGGAATTTTTGGATGGTTTGTAGCGAATGAAGAGTGCACGTTATACTCTACAGTTTAATTCACAATTTATTTCAACGATTACGTATCTCTTACTGGATACTCAGCCATGGACTCGGGCTGCCCTTTCACTTTTCTCGCGCCGCGAAGGAGTGAGAAGAACAAATTGATGATGGGAGGATTTCTAAGTTTCAAAATTATTTGAAATATTTCAATTTTCTAATTTTTAAAAGAAAAATAATTTTAATAAATATTAATATTATTAAAACTTCAATGAGCATTTGGCGATTTTAGAACGTCAAGACATCGGAGATTTAAACATTTGTCAATATGGAGCTGTCAAAGTGACAGATGGAAGATAAAACTTCAATTAAGACCAATTTCTTCACTAAAACCAGTCAATTTTGATTAGAAATATTACCTTTGAGATTCAGATGATGAATATCCTAAAGGTTTTGCGTAATTAGTAAGAAATTTCTTTGAATTTAACATTGTAGTTACACTTTCTTCCGCTAGGCGCCAAGTAGAATACATAAAACTTATAAAATACTTATTTGTTATTTGATTTCGTCAAATTGGGTGTCACTCAAAATGAAACATTAGACACGCCCCATTCATCCATCAATTTTGTGGGAAATTATAGAGTAGAACTCATAAATAAAAGTGGGCGGGGCTCCCTAGTTTCACCCATTCCACCCTAATTCAACATCTTGTTTAAAAGGATAATAACATCTATCAATTTGGAGGCGGGACTAAAGGTCCCTAATATCTCACTTCCTCCCAAAGAGGGCGTGGCTTCAAATCCTGCTCACAAAGTGAGGTTAGAAAATGAAATTTTTGCAAAATTTCACTTAATATTTCACAAGCCTAATGTATCTGTTTGAGCTAATCTCCACAAATATTTCTCAGTCGGTGTCTGGTTGAGATATAAAGTAATAATTGCAACCATCTTCTTCACTCATTACCATCATCTTCGCGACTCTGTGCAACTTGTGTTGCTTGTGAGCAATTGAATAACATCGATTAATCATATTTTTCACTCATTTTTTTCTCCTTCAATATACGCAGAAATGCGTGCGATGCGTTAATAGTGGATTTTCTCTTCTTTGCAGATGCGCCGACGATCTAGAATGAAGACTTTGAAGATACTCCATCCAATTGCTCAAGGTAAGGAAAAAAATAAAAAATAAATGGTGAATTTTTGTGGTCAAAATTTGCTTTTTTAAGAAATAATTACGATTTTCACTAAAGAAACTCAAATTATTGCGATAAAAAGATCGTTTATCAATGGTTTGTTTGATAAACAATCGATTTCAGGTTCAAATCCCAGTAAAAAAATTTATCTTGATTTTTTTTCTTATGTTTTTTAAAACTTTTATTCTTTTACAAGCCACTTTACGATTCCCAGAAGATCTTAATTTATACATAACCGGCTTCGCTTACAAATTTTCAGCAAGATTGAACTAAAAAATGCATCTGATAGTAATAAATTGATATAATATTGACTTTTTAATACTTTCTAGGCATTGTTAATACACTTTTAGTTAAAAATAATATGTTAAAAAAGGAGTAAAAAGAAAAATCAAGAAGGTTTTCACCTGGATTTGAACCCGCAATCACAAACTTCTTAAACCAATCTCGCGTAACTGGATCATCTCTTTTTCCACATTTATCCCTCAATATTGCTTTTCAAATTTCCCTATACAATTTTTTAAAAGTTATTTATAAAAATATCTAATTTCAAAGTCGCTTTTATCCACTATTGCGATATTTAGCGCGAAAAATGTTGCGATGCGTGTGTGACAGTCAAATCCCACGTTTTTTTATGGGTTTGGTGGTATTTTATGTAAGAGATGAACGAGATATTTGCCGTGCGATGCCCAGGTTTAGAGAGATGGATAAAAATCGACCGGTTGGCGATTGAAGACGGTAATTTATAGAGTTGAAACGTGGAAACTCTTTCACGCTGCCGGACCTTGACATTTTCCAATGGTGTGTGTATGGAATCTCTAAGCAGAATCATCGCCATGTAGTTCCTGGCCTCTCTTGAGTGAATTCTATATCGCATTTTATGCACTTTGAGATTTCTATAAGAAATGTTGAACATCTTTTTTTGGCGGGAGATCTTCTGTTTGGCGGTTGAAATTTTTAAACACTGGGGGAACCTGGGAAATGTTCATCGCATGGTGGCGCTGATGGTCGGCGAAGGGGAATCGAATAGGCCGAAATTTTTGTTGCGTGTTGATTTGTTTTGAGTGAGTGCTTTTTGGACCTTTTTCACTGGGAAAATGATGGAAAAACTCAAGGAAAAAGGATGGTAAGAATGCTTGAGGATGTGTTCTAGTGGAATTTGTGTAAAATTGTGGGTGAATTTGCAGGAATCTCACGGAAGTTGGAGTCAACAAGTTGACGGACAATGGAAAGCTGAGCGACTCGAATTTTCTCATAAAACAAGCATTAAATGTGAGTAAAATGGGATTAATGGGGTAAAAAGAGCTTCCGGAGAGTGGCTGAGGAGGGTATCTGCTGGATAGAGCTCAGATGTTTGTCCGGAAAGCGTGGGTGGAGATTTTATAACCCGATACATAACCTCACTTTTTCCCCCTTAGACGGATCTCCGGGAGATTGGCCACAATATTCTTCCGGCGGAGCTTAAGGGAACGAAATACGACCTCCCGGCAGCTGGAGTTGTGGTTCAAGTGACTAAGGTGAGAAATGTGGCAGCTCCGCGTGCCAATGAGGAGTCAAAAGTGGCTCCAAGACTCCTCAGGATTCACTTCACCGACGGCCAGGGGATTATCTCGGCGATTGAGTATGAATCTCTGCCACAATTGAGTCTCAACACAGTGCCAGGGACTAAGGTGTTGCTGAAGAATGGCCCTATTGCCGTGGCGATGGGTAATCTCCTGCTCAAGGGGCAAAACATTGAGATTCTGGGCGGACATGTTGAGTCACTGGCTGAGAAATGGGAAATCTCCCGGGCAATGGCGAAATTTGCCAAAGGAGGCGCCCGTGGGAACTCAGCAGCTCCCCCGTGGATTGCCTTCGGCCAGAAAATCGACTCAAAATCCCTGGATGTCAACATTAAATCCCTGTCGGCGGACGTTGAGAAGGAGACAGCCAAGGAAAACGCTGAATTCAATGCTCAACGGAGTGAGGCGATAGCTGAGGCGTCGAAGGCCGCGGCGGGAAGGAAGATCTTCGGTGGAGGACAGAAGATGATGGACACGAATGTCCAGAAGATTGTTGATAAGGGATTCACGGAGGAGGAGGCTCATTTCGCCCTCAAGATCACACGGAATGATCTCGGGCGAGCCATGAGGCATCTCAAGAGACAAGCTGGTGGGGATGAGGTGAGAGAGGAGCGACCCAGGCGTGGGAGATTCTCCCGGGAGGGGCCAGAAGAGAATTCAGCAAAGCCTTCAGGGAAGATTTCTCTCTTTGACTTCCTCGAGACGAAACTGCCGGGAGATCTTCCGGCTGAGAGTCATCCGCCGCCGCCGGAGAGTTATCGAGTGGATGGGAGGAGGCAGAATTTCCAAGAGCGCGGAGGCAGGAGACCAGGAGGTGGGGACTTCCGGAGGGCGCCGCCGGAAGGGAGGAATTTCGCGGATAGACGACGCAATCAGCACAATAGAGGATCCCTGGCGGGTCAGATGGAGCGTCTGAGGGTGGATGAGAGAGGAAGGCAGCAAGATTTCAATAGAGCCTTCCCGCAAATTCCCAACGGATTCGATCCGAATAGGATCATGGGATTTCAGAATAAGGAGACAAATGAAGTGGCCAGGAATGTTCTGAAGCAGCAGCATCATCGGCCACCGCCGGAGCCGACGCCTGGCATGTGGCAGTGGAGGATTGGGGACAAGTGTCTGGCCAAGTATTGGGAGGATGGAAAGGTAATTTATCTAAATTGTTTGGTGTCTCGACTAAGTAATAGGCTAAATAATTATTTAAATCTTTGAATTTCATCTAATTTTCGAGAAAGAATTTCAATTCTTGTCGATTTTCAAAGGAATTTATAAAGGGAAATTTAAAAAAGCTATTATGCAAGTTTTGCGGTATGAGCCCAAGCTATTTCTCTAACAAAAAGACATTACACCACTTCCAGCACTTTTATATTTAGTAGGAAAGCTCCTAATAGTTCCAATTGGGAAGCTTTGAGGAACTTTCGTCCTATCATTTTTATTTTCTTAGCTAAAACCTTTGTAAGCTCTTTAAAAAGCTTTCTAAAGTTGTTTAAGGAAGCTTCCTAAACTTGTTTAAGCAAACTTTCTAAAACTATAGGAAAACTTTCTAAAGTTGTTTAAAAAAAAGCTTTCTGAAGTTGTTTAAGGAAGCTTTCTAAAGCTGCTTCAGAAAGCTTTTTTAGGAAAGCTTTCTAAAGTCGTTTAAATACACTTTCTAAAGTTGTTTAAGAAAGTTTTTAAAAACCTTAAGTTTTTCTTAAAACTTTTTAAGAAAGTTTTCTAAAACTTTATGCTTTTCAAAGCTGTTTATGAAAGCTTTAAGAAAATCTGCAAATGCTTTTTAGAATTTGCAAAACTTAGCGAGAACTTTTAAAGTTCTAAAAATTATCCGAAAGCTTTACAAAATTTCCAGATTTTTTTTTAAATGCTCGTATTTTTTTCTGCAGAGCTTTACAACAACGTTAGAAAGCTTTGAGCTAACCAATTTTTTTTAAATAAAAAAAAACTGCAATAACTTCCCATTTGTTTTTCGTCCAGTCAATCGGAAATACAAACCAACAACATCTTCTATTAAACACCTATTATTTAGCCAAGACGCAAACCATATTTAAAAGTAGAACTGCGTTATAATTCCATCTCCATTTTAGTACTACAACGCTGAGGTGACGGGAATTACGGAGAAGACGTGCGTTGTGGCTTTTCTGGATTATGGGAACTACGAGGAGGTGCTCAAGGAGGATTGCCTCCCAGTGACAATGGATGGGGACGAGAGGGGCCTCATGAGGCAACACCATGGCGGATCACATGGAAGGCAACAACATCATGGACATAGAGGCGAGAGGCAACTTTATGCTCCGCCAAGGAAGTGATTCCATGGATCAATAAAAATGCGAGACAATTGATTTGCATCCTTTGTGAATTTTGAAGACTTTTTACTTATTTTTTATTTGATTTTCTTTTTGGAGTTGATTTGGAACTTAAGTTTATGGATTTTTGCTTTTCGTTTCAGGTCAGATCGTCGCATTCATTCTCCTCTATCTTTGCTCGTGCTTCCTGGCGGAACCTGGTGTGAGTATTCCAATCAAAATTTCTTTTTTAGATTTAGGAGTTATTGAAAATTGATTTATAGGTATTTACATTTCGTTATATTAAATTTCGAGTAGAAATCAGTAAAAGTTTTCTTGATTTTCTAATTGAGAAATTTGTTAACTTATCAGTTCGAAATTTAGGAAATCTCAATTCGAAAAGTCGTTTAAATTCCAGTACGAAATTTCTAGTTTGGGAATTCGTTGAATTTCAGTTCAAAACTTAGTTGATTTCTTATTCAAAATTTCTTTGACTTTTCGATTTCAAAATTTATAGAATTTCCAGTTCCAAATAATTTAAACTCCAGTGACTCCAGTTCATTCTCTTTCCAATTTCTAATTTTCTAAACTCGTGTAATTTCTAGTTGGAAACTTTTGAAATTCCAGTTCGAATAATTCAATTCAATGAATTTTCAGTTCGAACTGTTGACTAGTTAGAAACTTCCCAGATTTTCCTTTTATCATTTTGTTGAAATTCCTCTTAAGAAATTGCCAAATCCCTGTTCTTTTGTGAAACTTCTGAAATAATCCTTCGTATCTATTGAATAATCATATTATTATTGCAATTTGCATAACTATAAGCGCCTTACGGAACTTTGAATACATTAACAGGGACTCAAACCATAAGAAAACCTTGTAATTGTCATTGCTTGAGTCCCGGTTAACACTAAAAGTCAAGCTAAAAGTTTAAATTTAAGCGGAATTAATTTTTTGAATATCTCCCCGCAAAATCCTTCAGTATCTGGACTTTGACAATCTCCCTGAGACAAATTTCACGTGCGCCGGCAAAGTGATTGGCGGCTACTATGCCGATCTGGAGACATCATGTCAGATGTTCCATGTCTGCACCATCGGGCAGTTGGATGAGCCGATGGACATAAAGTTTCTTTGTTTGAATGGGACGGTGTTTGATCAGGAGACGAGAGTGTGTGAGCGCGTGGATGAGGTGGATTGTTCAAAGTCTGAGCGCTTCTACTACCTCAATCTGGAGTTGTATGGGAACACGATGGTGCCGGTGCCGGAGGAGAGTGAACCGCCAGCGGTGACAACGAGTTCCACTACAACGACAACAACCACAACATCTACAACAGCTGCTCCTGTGACAACCACAAGTACGCCCAGCAGCACCACCAGACGACCCTCCTCCTCGAGCACCACCAAGGCGCCATATAGGCCGCCCTATGTCTTCAACTCAGGGGGGTAAGTTCTATATTTTTTTCTTTTGTATTTTTTTTTAGAAATATACTTTGTTACAGATTTTTGGGATTTTAAGGAAAGAAAAAATAAGATATTCGTTAAATTTCCAGTACAAAACACTTGAAATTTCAGTTAAGAAATTCGTTTAATTTCCAGTTCAAAACAGATGAATATTCCAGTTCGGATATTCGTTAATTTTCCAGTTAAAAACACTTGAACTTCCAGTTCGGATATTCGTTGAATGTTCAGTACAAAACTGTTTATATCTAGTTTAGAAAATCGTCAAAATTCCATTTCAAAAATTCGTTGGGATTTTTGAGATTCTATAGGGAAAGAAAAAACAGGAGTTTTACAAAAAGTATAAAAGAAACTATATCAAAATCGGAATTAGCGGAAATCCAAAATCGAAAATACTTGGGAAGACAAATTAGCCTAATTAAGGCTAAATAATTCTTCCAGTACTTCCAGGTACCAAGTCGCTTACTTTTTGTTAATCTTTCACTAAATTATGGCATTTTTCTTGCAAAAAATTACTTCAATCGCCATTTCAATGCAAAATTGAGTGGTTTTAGGCGGTTTTTCATTAGAAAAGTTCACTTTCTAGTTGTTGCATAAGTATTGCGTCCTTGTAAAGTATAAAAAGTGTAAATTTTCTGGAAATACAAGAGATTTCACGGAAAAACTATAGAAAATCAGTAAAAAAAAATGTCCAAAAGAAATCTTTAGATAACTTCAAAAAATATTTACGTACCATATATTTTATACAAATCCGCTTTTTTGATTGGATTTTTCTACCAGGTTCAATGGGACAAAAGGTGGCGCTCCGGCGGGTTTCTCCACAACGCCGCACTATCTGTCCAGCACAGCGCCGGCCACTGTAACGCCTGAGGAGGAGGATTACGAGTATGATGACTATTTTGTTACAGATCATGGCGCCACGGGTTTCGATCCGGGACCCACGAATCCGCCGGCGTCATCTTTTTCGCCGCAACACTTCATCTTTCAGCAGAATGAGGAGAAGGCGAAGGGCGGCGGCCAAGGGAAGCCGGCCATATCGTTTCAGCAGCAACAATTTGAGAATGGCGGCTCCCTGCACAATTCCCATATCACCGTGACGACGCACACGGCGACGCCGGAGAAGCAGCAGCCAGCCAAGTTGGCGGCGAAGAATCGCGCCGTGGCGCCAACAACGTCGCGGCCACCGTATCTGTATGGGCTGAACACGGCGCCGTCCTCCGCACAGCTACCAAAGAGAATACCTCTGTTGCCCACTGCGCAGCATTCCCAGAGCAATCCGCCCACAGGTCATGCCGGCTACCAGCATCCGGCCACGCCGTTCCGCCTGAGAGCCCAGGGATTCCAGCTGCCGGTCGCCCAGCCGCGCCCCTTCGAGGGCTACCGTCGCCACATGCCTCAGGTGAGTTGCAAGAAAATGTGTGTGATGAGATTTGAAACTTCAACAACAAGAAAAGAGGGAGACTAAACGGGTTGAGGGTTCGAATCCAGGCAATGACTAACAATTAAAAGTTTATTTTAAAGAGTTTTTTCTTTGGGAAAATATATTTAACATTTTTTAAGACTTAAAAGAAGGAAAAAAAGTATCATATAGTTCGAAATGTCTTTGAATTTCTAGTTCGCAATTTCTTTGATTTTCCAATTTGAAACTTCATTGAATTTCCAGTTTGACAGAGCAAGAAGTTTTTTTTTAATTTCCAATTTGGCAATTCTTTGGAAAACATTTTGATTTTCAAAATTGTTGAAATTATAGTTTAACAATTCGTTGAATTTCCAGTTCAAAACAGTTCAAATTCCAGTTCCAAACTTCGTTGAATATATCCAGATATTATAAGTTGCGGGATTTGAACCCTCATCAACAACTAAGATCAAGAATTAGCGGTTAGAGGTTCGAATCCAGGCAATGTCCAAGAATTAAAAGTTTTTTTTAAGAGTTAAATGAGGGATTTTCATCCTGTAGAACAGAGATGAGCAGAAGTCAGTTGAGTCCATTCAAGCATTTGTCGCCATATAGGTTCCTCTCTGGCTTGCGAGTCGATTTCCGGCATTTTTGGCAAAACTAAAATAACCTCAATCGTATTTGGGGGAAATATTCCTTCATTTTCAGATAAAACCCAAAAGAAATTCAATGAATGAGGATCTCAAAAAGCCCCAATAAAATGTTTCAGATGGCGCTTAAGGAGGAAACGCAACGTTTCACTATTATAGGAAACGCAAATTTCCTCAGCGCAAATTTTCTCCAAATTTGTCAGCGCAAAAGTGAAAATGCATAAAATTGGGTAACATGAGGCTTTTCGGGGCCACCATTCATTGTTAGGTGCGTTAGAAGGAATTTCTGTTGGATTTTATGTGAAAATTTGCCCTAGAAATGATTAGCTTGTTTGAAAAAAAAAGAAAATGGCGGAAAAAATGGGATTGATAGACGCAACTGCCACTTGGCTTGCCATTTAACAGACTACGAACTACGCAAATGAGGTATCACCATATTAAGTTCGAATATTTGGTTTGGAAGAGGAAGTCTGGAAGAGTAGAATCCAGATAATGAACAATAATTGTTATGACTTTTTGATAAGATAAAGTATTTTTTGCGTTTTTTAAAAGGCTAAAAATAAGAAATTAAGAGTGTATCATGAAATATTTACCATTGATTTAGATTTGAAGCTCACAAATGTCTTTACAAGCAGAAAAACAATTCTTTTTAATTCGGAAATTAATTTAATACTTAAAGCCAATTTGTGGTATTTTTTGACCGGATAAACCGCTTACTCTCATTATTTTGCTTATACTTTCAGCCCACTCTTTTTGAGTAGAGTGATTTAAGTGTTAAAAACTAAAAATTAGACTAAAATTCAAAAGGTTTAAACATAAAATCTATAAAAAAAATAGGAAATTTGGAATAATTTTCAAGTCTTTACTTGGATTTGAACCTCAAATCGTTGCAAAAGAAAATAAAAGCTTAACAACTCCGATGGCATCGAGCATGTGCTTCATGAGTGTTTTTTTTGCTTCATGTCTGACTTAGATCCCTCTGCATTTACCACCCTTCGAACAGAGGCGAGATCACAAGGAGATCCTGGGCTTTGAGGATGCCGCCGATGCCCTGATAGCGCCTGCTGAGCGCAAAGAGCTGAAGCGATCGGATCCACGCGGCGGCGGCGGAAGCAGTCAGAACGCCACGGTCTCCGTGACGGCGTCATCGACGTCGAGGCAGCGCAAGCCGACGCCGCGGCTGCGCGTCGACACGGCGTCCAGTAGTAGTATTAGTAGTAATTTAAAGAATTCCAATAGTCAAGCGTTCGACCGGGTCCTGCTGACGCCGCAGGATCGCTACATCTCGAGTCTGCCGAAAGTTGTGATCTCTGCCAGCGCCTCCGTGAGCGACGGCAGCGGCAAGAAGCTCAATTACTCAATTGGGAGCAACGTGAAGATCCCACCCCCCTCCTATGATGACTACCGCGAGGGGGATGTGATCCTGGATCCGTTCTTCCTCGATGTGCCCAAAATTATGCCTAGAATTAAGCGCTTTGCCGAACGAAGGAAAACAGCTTCGTGAAGAAGAAAAAATTGTGTGTGAAAAAATAATCCTCTGAGGTTTTGTAAATAAAAAAAAAGAGATTCAATTGAAATGGAGAGTTTTTTATTTAGTTTTTCATGCGTCTTTTGAGTTTATCCGAGGTTTTCCGGTGGATTTCTGAGCTTCTATAAAGGTAAGACTCTATCTACTCGGACATCTGTTTTGTAAATGCTCTGGAATGAGGTTTCCGAGATCGAATCCCGATGTGATCATATTTTTTTTTTCAAACTTACAATTTTTTTCTATAATTTTGGGTGAAAATAAGCATTTTGCATAGCAAAAGTAGAAAATTTTGCAAGAGAAACTTATTTTTCAAGCAGAAAATCAAATGTTTCTCCGGAGACTAGATTTAAAAATACTTTTTCATTGCATTTTCTGGATATTTTTAATAAAAACACTTTAAAAAGAAGCTTAAAAAAGTTAAAAAAAAAAAAAAGATGATTCGATCAGGAGTTTTTGCTAAACTTCTCATAGCTTCGCAAGTTCTGAAACAGCTTTCTGTCAGTTTTAAACTTTCACAAATCATTTTGAGCTCTTTGAAAAGAAAAGCACCATGGGTAAGGTGGGAAAAAAAAGAAAAGAAAAGCTTTCTGAACTTTTTGAATAAAAAGCTCAAGGCTTATTAATTTTTCAGAAGGTTTATTTTTCCAAATTTTTTTGAATACTGTCCCAGATCAAAAGTTCTTATTCTTAACTTCTTTTAGAGTTTTTTCTTAAGCTGATTTAAAAGTTATCGAAAATTTTTCAAAAAAGCTCTGACCGCTTAAAAATATCAGCATTTCTTCTTCCAAAGGCGTTTACGCATACTTTCATTCCACCAATTCTGGCGATAATGTCTCCCCCTTGATTTTTGCTCAATAATTTTCTTCTCTTATCCTCACAATGAGCTCATAAATAGTTAAAAGTCATTAAAAGCCTTTCAAATTATTAAAATTCTCTATAAAATGGGTCATATGTATAGTAGAGTTGGTCAAGGTGGGGTCTCCTATATTTCTGTACTATCAGGGAGTCTGTTCTCACGTTATTTCTCAAGAATCTCACACAAATCTGCGGCATTAACAAGCATTTGAATTTAGAAACTGAGTTCTAAACTTCTCGAACTAAGTAAATTACCGTCCGATTCTTTCTAAACTAATAAACCACTTGGAAATAAGAAGCCGCGAAGCGCTTCGCCACCGCAAGAAGCCCCGCAGGGCGATGCGCGAAGCGCCTCGTTCTCTATAAAATTAGTTCTTTGAATAAATCATCGTTACTTATCAGCCTCTTGTTTCCCGCCAGCGACAGAGAGAAGCGCCCCTGGCGGCGAACACAGTAACCCAAGGTGACAGTGATGTGGGTGGGCGCTGAGAAGTCCTGAGAAAAGATCAATTTTCCAGTGATTTTATGCCACAGTGTAGGCTCATCTCACCTGTAGTCTCATCTCTGACCACCTGGCCACCGGTGGACGCCGTGGGTTGTGGAGAAAAGGGGCGCCAAGTGTGTGAAAATGGCTTCACCGCCACCCATTAAACCGCCCCGAAGGGAAAAATATTCCAAGGAAACCGTGAGTTTGTCCCCTAAATTCCCAAGAATTCCACTCAATCTCCCCCTAAATCAATCCTCTGGATCACTATCGATGTAACTAATCACTCCCGGACGGTGATATCGGGTAATCTTATCAGATAACGAGGGGTTTTCCCAGTGTTTGTGGGAATGTCAAACTTCCGGACTCCCGGACTCTAAATTTTCTCTCTGTGAATTCTTCCAGACCGGCTGTGGACTGCTGGTGTCTGTGATTAAGACACTCGATGCCAGCGAGACGAATGAGCAGCGTCAGAAGGAGAAGCTGAAGATTGAGAAGGAGTTCAAGAAAAGCGATCAACTCCTCAATGAGCTGGTATCGAAACACGATGGAGATCTCACGAAGGTCAGTGAATCCCAAGAAGACTCCTGGTTCCAGAAACTCATATGGATGCAATTGGGTCATTTTAGGTTATGCAACTGTTCGGGAAGGTCTCCACGCATGTCACAATGTCACGTGAGAAGATCCACACGGTCAAGGAGAATCTGCACGCCTGCAAGCAACTGCTGAGATGCCGGCGGGAGGAGCTAAAGAAGCTCTGGACGGATGCAGTGCAGCAGAAATATGTCCTCGAGATGTTTGACCAAATGTGAGTTGAAATTGGGTTTGGGGCTCAACTAAGGAATGGTGCTCTGGTTTGTGTCTTGGCTAAATGGAAATTGCGGTTTTAATCTAGTTTGAGTCGTTTGTCATTAATATTTTAGCGATAGGTATTCAAGTTTGATTTGAAAATTTCAAAACCGGACTTTTTGAGACGATTTTTAAGCTGAAACTCAAACCTATTTGCAAACTGTTTTCCGAAAACATTTTTTTAATTTCTTTTCGAATTATCCAAAATACATTTGAGTTGCGTAACTATTTTTTTCAAAATTATTTCTTATTTCTGAATTAATCTATTTGAATTTCGGAATTCAACTGATCATTGCATTCCGAGTTGATTTCCTGATTCGGCAATTAATCTAGAAATTAATCTCTGAATTGATTTTTGAGCTGATTCCCTAATAATATTGGAATCTGATTTCCCGATGGATTTCCGAAAACATTATTTCCGTGTTTTCCAAATTTTTCGAATTAGTTTTAAGACTTTTTTTTCGAAATAACAATTTATTTTTAATTTAATTTAAAATAACCCAAATAATTTCAATTGATTCCGGAATAGATTTAAGTTTTTTTTCTGAATTTGTAAGTTAGTTTCTTAAATTATTTCTAGACGTAATTCCGAAATATTTTTCCAAGTTTTCTTCTAATTATAAAGTAATTTCCGATTCGGAAAACCGAATTTTCCGAATCGGTTTAAGGAATATTTTTCGAAATAAGAATTCTATATGTTTAATTTAATTTAACCCGAGTAATTTCCTCAATTGATTCCGGAATATATTTTAATTCTTTTTTATAAATTGATTTTTAAACTCATTTGTAAATTAGTTTTCTAAATAATTTCTGAAGTAATTTCCGATCTTTTCTGGATTTCTCGAATCGGTTTCAGGATTATTTGTCATAATTAGGTACTCCATTAATTGATTTTTAATTAATTCTCAGAAAATTATATTTCCTTATTTGATTCCGGAATAGATTTGAAAATTCATCTCCGAATTATTTCCAAATTTCATTTCCAAATAGAATTCCGAATATCTCCATATGAATGGAACTTATTTGATAATCCGATTTTTTATCTAATTTCCGGATTTTTCTTTTCTTTCATGTAGAAATGAATTGCGGAAAGTCCCATCAATTGTCACGGCTTACACGACAAAGCGTCAATATTTGCACGCCACAAAGGCGCTCACGGGTGCCATTGCTGTGGGTGAGGGGGCGCTCAAGGAGGTGGAGGGACTCAATGATTTACGTCATGATCTGGAGATGAGAAAGAATCAGCTTTATGGGAAACTGTTGGAAGAATTGACGAAGCATCTCTATCACGTCAACACGGCTGAATTCCTCTCGAGTTTGCAGCGTCAGGGTTCAGCGAGGAGTAGCTCCTACGCCGCTGCGTCGCCATTTCAGCGAACACCTCTGCGGAAGTCCGCCGAGAGGGCGGAATCCAACTCTAAGGTGCGTCGAGCGCTCTTTGAGATGCAACAACCCGGTGGGTTTGATGTGGATAAAACGGAGATTCTGGAGGATGGAGAAATGGTTGATGCTGACTTGAACTCAAATTACTATATTGGAATTATTGCCGAGTGCTTTGCGTTGTTGGACAAAGTGCCTCAGTCACTGGAGACGATTCAAGGACAAATGCAAAGTGAATTGGGGGTGATTGTCACGAGGACGACGCAGCATATTGCTTTAACGACGCCACTGGCTGATGGGCCGGCGGCGGCAACGCAGCATCCGCTGATTGAATTGCTAGAGATGTTGTTCAAGCAATTCAAGATTGTCGCCGAGACGCACGTGTTGTTGCTGAAGAACTACTCTAATGTGATCCAGAGATATAAGTTGAGCGTGAAGAACTACGATATTGTGGATTACTGGAGTCAGGCGCAAATTGTGGTGAGTTTAAAGTAATTTAATCTATTGTTTTTTTTTTAGGAATTTTGAAAGTTTTTTTGTCAAAAAATCGATGAATTTTGAGGTCCGTGGTTCGGCTAAATCAAGAATATTTTCATATTTATTAAGAATCTTTGGGGCTTTTACCGCGTTGAGCTTTTGAAGAAGTTTCAGAGCTTAAAAGCTTCTGATTTTGCTCGTTTTTTATTTCATTATCAAAAAAGAGAATTATAAGGTAAACGCAGTATGTACCGACAGTGAAGCTCGTACCAACACATACATAGATACATCTGTCGGTACGAGCTTCACTGTCGGTACGCACTGCGTTTACCTTACGTATTTCTAGAAAAAATAGAGAATTAAAAAAAAAAACAAAAAAAATAGATATTTCTGGGATTCGAACCCGGGAACTCCAATAATAAGATGAAACGATTTCTTAAAAAGTTTGAATTTTAGTGTTTCTTTAATCAATTTTTCACCTTAAACGGAATTTTTCTTTCTCTTGCATTTTATTAGCTGCAAAATGTCCTCGTGGACTACTTGAACATCGAGAATCCGACCAATGATGAGCAGCCACGATCGACATTCCTCGAGCAATCGACCAATTTAAACACATACTTCAGTCGGCGAAAGGTGGCGCACAAGAAGACGTTGTTCAAGTTCGAAAAGTCCTCCCATACGACCGAAGGGGGTGAATCGAAGGAGCATCGTCGAAATTTGTCGGACATATCGTGCGATGAGTCCGTATTTGATCCGACTCATACGAGTACGGATAAGAAGAAGCGTGAACGTTTGCTGGTTTGTCCACCTGATTTGGGGTTGATTCGCACAATTTACCTGCCACTGATGAATCATGTGTTTGAGATTGAGGGGATTGCCAAGACGGGTCAGAGGTGTAGCTTACACAGCTTCCTAGCGCAACATGTCAAGGAGACCTTCCTGGCGCGAGGCCACAATAGATCACTGCAGCTGACCATTGAGTCCCTGTCGAAGACACAGGACGCATGGAAGGCCATTGTGGGTCCGGAGGAGGTGAAGAGACTGGGTCTAAACAGACCGTTGCTGCAGAGCACGGTGCTGGTGGAGAGTCGTATCCGGGAGACGAGCAATCTGATTGAGGATCTACCCAATTACTCAGAGGATCTCCTGAAGATGATCTGTGCTCTCTTGAAAACATACCGTGAGACCTGTCAGGCGGCCTACAGAGGAATAGTTCAGCCGGATGCGGAGGACAAGAGGATCTACAGTGTGGCTTGGCTGAAGGATGACGATATTAGTCGGTTCCTCAAGACTTTGCCCAATTGGACGGATCTGAAGATGTCACACATGAGACGGCAGCATTTCGGGAAGGCAGCCAATCCATATGAGATGTCCGAGGAGGAGAGTATGGCTCAGGTGCAGCAGAGGAATACGCGAGAGGCGGAAATGTTGACGAGTAATTTGTGCGAGGGTGGAATATCGCAGTTTGAGATCTTGTCAGATGTGGGGGTGCTCAAGGAGTTGGCCATTCTGCAGCAGAGCATGGTGAGTACTTATTCTTACAGTTTTTTCGCGCTTTTCTTGAAAAATTTCCAAAATTTCATGAAAATTTCGCAAAATTTTAAAAACATTTTTTCAATACTTTTGAAACTTCCGGGAAATTTGCAACTAGTTTTGATTATTTTCGACAATTTCATGAATAATTCACATAAATAAAGAAATACCTAATAGAATAAGATAAAATTATACGAGAGTTTGATCAGAAATCTTACCGAGAATTTATGCTCGAAAACCTTGAAAAGTCTAGAAAAAAAGTTCTACTAGAAAATTACTAGATGTCTACTAGAAAACTACGGGAGTTCTAATTAAAAAAAATCTACGGGACTTTTACTTAAAACTACTAGAGTTCATCTAGAAAACTTTACGGTATTTCTGCTAGCAAATTCTACGGGAGTTTAACTAGAAAATTTTACGGGAGTTTTACTAGAAATATCTACGGGACTTACCAAAAACTACTAGAGTTCAACTAGAAAACTTTTCGGTAATTCAGTAATTCTGATAGCAAGTTCTACGGTCGTTTTACTAGGAAAATCTACGGGAGATTTTTTTAGAAGAAAACTACGGTAGTTCTAATAGAAAAACGTACTATTATGTAGTTTAACTAGAAAACTCTACGGTAGTTCTTCTAGCAAGTTCTACGGGAGTTTAACTAGAAAATTTTACGGGAACTGTACTAGAAAACTACGGGAGTTTTGCTAAAAAAAAATTACGGGAGTTCTACTGGAAAACTCTACGAGAGTTTTACTAAAAAAAAAACTCTACTAGAGTTCAACTAGAAAACTCCACGGTAGTTCTATCAGAGAATTCTACGGAAGTTCTCATAGAAAACTCTAACTGATTTCTGACTAGTTTACTCTATCATATTCCCAACTTTGCTAAAGCCTCATCCAATCTCATCTTATTCGTCATTTTCCTCTTTTAGGAATGGTTCTCCAGTCGCATATCTGAGTTTGCTAGCAATCTGCGAAAGCCAATTGTGAATGGTTTGGTGTCCAATGAACTGATTCAGCCCGTTGTGGTGCAAGATGGTACGATAAAGGTGCTCACGAATCTGGCACTGGAGTTTGATGAGTTGGCCAACACGTGCCTGCTGGTGCTGCATCTTGAGGTGCGCGTTCAATGCTTCCACTACTTGCGATCGTATCCGTCTGATCGGGCGCGAGGAGATGTACACAAGGGGGACAATCTGGAGCCGGATTCAAAGGTGCTGAAACTCACAAAAGTGCTCTCAGATATGGATGAGGCGTTCAGTGCGACACTTCATCCGCGCAAAGTGAAGTATATCTTCGAGGGATTGGCCCATCTGGCTGCTAGGATCCTCATCATGGCGTCTAACTCAATGGAGACGATTGATCAGGTGAGCGTCCAGAGGATGTGTCGGAACGCTCAGGCGCTTCAGCAGACACTGAGCAGTATCACGGCGACGCGAGAGGTGGCACTGGATCACGCGAGGAATTTCTACGAGATGCTCTACATGAAGCCTGAGGTGAGTTCAATTTTGGTTAGAAACGCTTTCTTTTATTGGAAAGCCAAATTGTGAATGAGATCATTTACCAAGCTTATCAAATGAGCGAAAGATATACTAGAAAACTACGGGAGTTTTACTAGAAAACTCCCGTACTAGAAAACCTTTACTTTTTCGATCTTAATAAGATTTTTAGCAAAAAATTGATGGGCGTGGCTTTAAATGAATATTCTTTTTTTCCCTGCAGGAGATTCTGAGTCAGATTGTGGAGAAGGGCGCTCAGTTCTCGGAGATGCAGTACCTCAATGCTCTACAGTTGATCTGCAAGAATCGCGGTGTGACTGATCAGAATATGTTGGCGACATATCAGCAGAAGTTGTCGGATCTGCTGGGGCCGAAGCCCCCACTCGGTGTGACTGTCTGAAAGGTTGCGGATTCCAACGAGATTATCATCAACTCCACTCCAGCGCGAAATGTTTACTTTCCCGAAACAATATCTGTTAATAAGGTATAATATTATTATTTTTGCAGTTAACTATTATTTAAAAAAAAAAAACACATTAAAAGTTGATTAATTTGACGGTTTAATCTTTATTATATCAGCAATCAGCAGATGCCAGTAGATTGATAAGATGTTTTTTTTTGTAAAATTACTTACAAAGTGCCTTTAAGTGTCTATTTTCATTGAAAATAGAGTCTTTCTTCTCCAAAAACTCCTTTTTGATCAGATTGAGAGGAGTTTTAATAGGTTTTATTTTTGTGATTTTTAATATAGAGATTTCAGGAAATAGCAATTATTATAGAAATCTTATAGTAGCCTCAATAATAATTTTTCCCAAGCAGAAAATTTGGACACAATTAAGTCACGATCAAGTCATTGTGACTTAAAAATATATATGTATCATGACGATCATGACTCTATCAGTTCTCTGTTTCTCGGCTATCATAATGAACATAACCTCATTTCGCTTCCGCTTTTTAAAACGCTTTTTGTAAAACAGTATTTTTTCTGGATTTTTTCTGGATCTGATACTGAGGATGCATTACGTTAAAATGCATTTAAAGCCGGTTAAAAGTCTTAGAATGCGTTTAATTGCGTTTTTACGTGTTTAAACACATTTTAAACTGTTAAAAAGCATTTTAACGTAGTTTAATTGCGTTAAAACGCAGTTTAAACCGTTAAAGTGCATTTTAAGCTGGATAAAAGCGTTTTTCCGTAATTGATTTGCGATAAAACTCATTGTGTTAACCTCGTTTTATTGAGTTTTAACGCATTTTAGATCGCTTAAAAGCGCGAGAAGGCGTTTAATCACGTTATAACGCGTTTATTAATTACGTTGAAACGCAGTTTTAACCGATTAAAAGCGTTTTAACGTAGTTTGATTGACATTTAATGACTAATCGGAAAAAAAAATTTGCTGCATAAAACGGCCCAGGCTGAAACCTACAACTCTGTTGATCCGGAATATTTTAGCATATAAACGAAGTCATTATGTCTATTTTATGTCTAAATTTAGTCTTCACAATTTATAGTCAGAATTTTCTGCTTGGGTATTTATATTTTATACTATTCAATTGCTATTGTGGAGGTAACGTTTCCTTTTTAAATTATCCTTATTTTACGTTAAAATTTAAACAAAATCTTAACTAATATCTCAATATTTGCCCAGACCTTGTCAATAATTTGAATCCAAATGAAAATAGAGATATTTTGACAATAGAAACAGGAAGTTATAGTCTGGATATAATTTATTGTCTCATTTGAGTCCCTCTCTTTAGCCAATGAATTATCTACGCGCCGTATTTTGACCCTAAAATTGTACACTTTTGCGGCAGCCAGAGAGTCGATCACAATAGATGGTAATAGAAGGGCTGAAGTAGATGAGAAGAAAGGATAGTGTTTAGGGCCATTTCAATCCTCCTCTCTCTTGTTGAGTGAGAGGGTGGGTGTTTGGTATCTCTTGAGAGAGGCTTCACTGTTTGATTTGGAAGTTGAGATGAGAAAGAAAGAGAGAGAGAGAAAGAGGGAATTGTGATGATCCCGAAGGGTCAAGTTCAGGTAGAAAACGGCAAAGAGAGAGACAGATTCGAACAAAAAACGACAGGTGGCGAATAGGGAGAAGGTTTTATTTTGAGTTATGTTGCTTTTTGGGCAGAAAAAACTCCTCTGAATATGATTGAAAGGATGTTGGATTGGTGGTCAGATGTTGGACTGACCGAATTGGATCCACACTCTATTAATTTTTGATTTATTATTATAAAATACTTTTTAGTTCTTTTGCCAAAGAAGGATCTATATCGATTAACTTTCTGGATAGGTATAAACTCAATAAGCTGGGATATGGGAATCCCAGCTAAAAAGGGGGAAAATAATGGGAAAAATATTACTCTCAAATAAGTATTGAATTTTTGTCCATTTTGCAAGTAAAATGCCAAAAATTCATAAATTGTTTGTGTCTCGGCTAAATAATATGCTTTACTAAATGACTTTGCGTTGAAATATCTGCTTCTGACGATTTAATAGGCCTTTTAGAACAAATAATTTGTGAAAAGTGAATTGTAACTCATCGCAAAGGCCTATTGGGTCATCTCTACGGAAGCCTATTCATAGCGAAGATACAAAGCCAATGCCAGTATCTAAGCAGCACCATCTTTTGAACAAACAGGCTAAAAGTTCTAAAAAATACTTTTCAATTTTGGTATTTTATTTGCAATATTTTTTGTATATTTGTGTTTATTAAAAATTTAAGAAAAAAGCTAAAATTTTCTCAGTTAATTTCCCCTTGAATTAACTATAAATAAAAAACTAATACATCGGTTACGAATATTTATTTAGATGGTAGCAATATTAAAGGCATTAATGCTTTATCCGTTTAATTAGATGAGAAGTAAAAAAAACATGAAAATATTAGCTGTAAATGTTCGTAGAATGTAATAATGATAAAAGATTTTTTGAAGGAAAACAAAAATATATTTTAACAATATTCCTAGACTTTGAATAACTTCCACAAAAAAAAACTCCAAGACCATTTTAAACTGAATTTAATACAGATGTGTTAAGAAATTGCTTCACCATTTATAGCCCAAACAAGCCAAAAAAAGAGAAGAGAATTGGATAGATTTTTGAAAAATGATGAGTGGCTCTCCATCTCTTTCGCGCCCTCCTTTGCGTGCCTTCGTGTTCAGAGCAATTTTTGGCCTGAAAAATGTGTCGGGGTCTGAAATACTGGAAGCTAAGCTCAAACAGATGGCTTTTAAAAGTAATTTGATCACCTCTAATCGCCATATTTTAACAGGAGTAACACATACAGAATTAATTTTTACTTTTAAAATACATTGTGTCGATCGATAAAAGCGAATCGCGATTCTGGCAGCTGTGGGGAAAATTACACGGTTACATCAATTTGTACAATCATCTGTCAGCAATGTGCCAGGAGCTGTAAATTTAATTTGGCCAGATCGTTAAAGTATTGGCAGATTCAAGTTCAAAATCGCTTTAAATGCCTTTTTAACATTTTGAGGAGGAATTTTGAAGAAATTGCCAAGTTAAGGCTTTTAAAAATATGAAAAATATCTAGTGAAAGCTTCAAGATCATTTGGAAAGTTTACGAAAAGAAACTTTGCGAATTTCTAGCAAAAGCTTTCTACAATATTTTCTAGCAAAAGCTCAGTTACTTTTTTCTAGCAGAATTTTGCAAAGTTTTCTACCAGAAAATTTATGACAACTTTAGGAGGAGCTTTTTTTTAATTTTCCTGCAAAAACTCCCATTTACTTTTTCTAGCAGAATCTTCTATCTAATCCATTGCATTATTAAAAGTTTTTAAATAAGATCTTTTTCAAAACTTTTAACAAGCAATTAGAGAGAACTTTTGCTGGAGAATTATAAACAGCTTTCCCTAAAATTGTCATCAATTTTCTTTTGCTAGAAAACTGCAAAATTCTGCTAGAAAAAGACCGTTGCTAGAAAAATTGAGGTAAGCTTTTATTA
Organism: Phlebotomus perniciosus; assembly: GCA_918844115.2. Lineage (NCBI taxonomy): Eukaryota > Metazoa > Arthropoda > Insecta > Diptera > Psychodidae > Phlebotomus > Phlebotomus perniciosus. The sequence continues at coordinate 331 of CAKKOB020000515.1, read as the reverse complement.
GAAATTCTTTCAAGTATCTTCCTGAAAAGAAACAAAAATTTCTTCATTTCTTCACAAAAATAAATTCATTTTCTCAAAATGTTTTGCTAATTTTGTTCGAGGAAACTTTATGGAGCTTTTGCTGGAGACTTTCATGGATTTTCTAGTAAAAACTCATACAAATTTTTCGTTAATACTTTAACCCTTTGAGGACCGCGGCGTTGCTGGCCATTGCCGGGTGAATCAGTGCTATTATTTCTTGTATAGGGATCGAAATAAGACCTTGTAGATTTACGGAATTATTTTAAAGTACTTAGAACACTGCAAAAAATAGGGCTGAAAATGGCCAAAA
>CAKKOB020000514.1:4751-47402 GCA_918844115.2 Phlebotomus perniciosus | reverse complement strand
CTCAAACTGTAATAAGACAAGAGAATTATGGAGAAATATCCGATACTTAAGCACGAGTGAGCTTATTATCCTGCCGATGGATATAAGTGGTAAGAACACAATATTACCAGAGATAAATCTTCAACCTCTTGAAACTTTTGCTCTAGATTTCCTCCCAACCCTTGGCGCCCTCAGGCGCTCCAGCTGGAAGGAAGATATTCTCATTCAAGGAGTATCTGAAGTTCGCGAAGAAGTCATAAAGAGAGAGAAAACTTTGAATATTTCATCATTATATTCTCTCATTTATTTGGCTCTCTCAATGGGTGGCGGGATAAAATATGATCCTCTCCAAACATCCCTCTTCTTAGAGTCAATGAACGAACTCCGGTGAACCAGGAAGCTGGGGGAGAAATGTGGGAGATATTTCCATGGGACTCTCGGTCTATTCCTCCTATTGTTCGCCCAATGTCTAGCTCTTAGTATTCAATGGGATACTGAGAAATCATCAGGAACGTTATTCATCTGGGCGAGTGTCTGTGGGAGAAAATCTTATTCAAACCCTGAGAATCCCTCTTAATTGCCACTGTCTTGACTTCACCACGTCGCCCTAGAGGATATATCCCTGGGAAATTAGTTTAGAGGGCACCGAGAGAATGAACAATAAATTCAATAAGAGGTCGTCGTCGTCATATTCAGTCCAACGTGCCGCAGCAACTTGACCACGCGCGCGCCTACAATTTTCTCAGAAGTCGCCGTTATATTAATTTCAAGTCCTAGCGGGTGGAGATTGTGGGTGGCTCATCCGAAGGAGACACTCACCGAGAATCCTTGTGACATGACAAATAATGACTGACACGCGGAGAAATGTGGCTCAATTGATACGCTCATGTCTCATGGAGGACAGAATTCGTGGGAAACGCAGGGGGTGAACTCGAGGAGGGACAACAAACTGTAATCACTCGACATTTTGTCCGTATTCTGTGCAGCGCTAAAGGGATAACAAGACATGTAACGTGTTGATCTCACGAGGTGAAACACGTGTTAGAAGTGGCGGGAAATAAGGCAATATAAGCTGTCCTCATGTCCTTTTGCAAAACAACCATATGTGCGGTAATTCTGGTAATTGTTTAGCTTTTCTTGTCGATTCGTGAAGAAAATCCGCGAAGGAAAATAAATTCCTGAAATATCACATTTTTGTTTAACTCATGAAACAGAAGATTGATGATCCACAAATTTTCCCTAAATTTCGTCAAATTAATTTCATTGGGACATTAATGTCACCCATTTTTCCACCTGAAGGATAGCATTTTTGTCTAAATTCCCCAGAAGTCATTCTGAAATGAATAAAGTAAACCCATTAAAGACAAAATTATCCCATATTTCACCCAATGAAATGCTTTAAAATGACTTTTCTCAAATTTCACTTTGTGGCGCTATTCTTGAGGTTTCATTGAACTCTTTAAATTCCAGAAATGTTTCCCTCAAAATCATATGAAAAGCTATTCGGACATTTTTAGGATTCCTGATAGGAAGGCTATTTTGAACATCGCACTTTTCTTTCATTTTATTTTTTCTCTGCGAAAAATAAAGATTATAAAAATGATAACTTTGGCGTTATTTTAAATTTATTCCTTTAAAATTTGTGAATTTCCGTTCTAGGCTATCGGATTTAAAAAAATGTAGGTACTAGAGTCATAAACCTGGATTATTTGTTTAAATTTCTCACTTAAAATTATTTTTTGTTTATTTTTGTTGATTATTTCGCTAAAGTTCTATTTAATGTTTTTGAGTAAATCAACCATATTTTGAAATACAAAGACTACGACTTATAAAAATTTTGGAGTTTTTGAGACAGAAAATGAATATATTATATTTTCAAACACTTTTTCAAACTCCGAAAAGTATCATTTTCATAAGAAAACATAAAAATTTAATCCTAAGAGTTTGTCTTTAAAAGCGGGAGACTTTCACGTTTCCCAAATGAACCCGTAAATCTATCAGTTGGTTTTATCGCGATTGAGGAGAAACACTGCTGTTTACTTCTTGAGCTGTTGGCTCAGGCGTTCAACCTCGGAGATCAATCGCTTAGAATATCCTCGGCAATAAAAAATCCACCAATTTATGTGAGTTCATTCCTTTCCCATTAATCTCGCTTTTTCCTATTTATCGTGTACCCGAAGGTGCTTGTTTGAAGAGAAAAAAAAATCATCGTGTGAAAGTCACTGTGAAGAGAGATTAATTTTCAAAGGAAACGGGAGAAAATCATAAAATTTTGCGAGAGTTCAAATCGAAGGAAAAATCATCAAATAACTGATAAATTCAGTGGCTTTTCTATGCAATATTGCCTCTCAAGGGCAGTGACACTTTTTTCCTCGCCTCAATATTATCTCTTTCGAAGTGTGTGTTAATATAATAAAATCTCCCCTTAGCATTGAGCCAATTCTTGCGCTCCAGTTAATTCACCAAAGTCCCTCTTAAAGCTGGTGGTTGTGAGATTTTCACGAGTGGCCGGTGATGATGTGAAAATAAACAGGAACTTGGTGGATGATGTTTTTGAGGAATGTCATAAATCATTTTCGACGCTTCTTTTTCAATATCACGCGCATTTTCGGTATAGTCTTAGAGAGTCCACCTTTTGAGCCTTTACGGCATACCTTCGTCTTCAATAAATGTCTGTCAATTGCAGACAAATATTTATTTCTCAAGAAAACACACAGAACCATTACAATATACCTTGAAACACATTATCAATCGCGCTGATGCACCGCAGCGTGGAGCTCAAGGTGCTGCCAAAATCAGACGCGCAGATCTTCCATCTGATGCTGTTATTAGTCGATTGCCAATTCCCCTTATTTATTTTCCCAATAGAAGAAGGTATGAAAATTCTTCAGGAGATGAGTTTATAGAGTGCCTCCATCTCTCAACTCTTCCGAGATGATACATGGAGTTTGTTTCTGCAGTCACACAACTCTGTCCCCGCTCATCAATTTTCCTCCCCATACTCACGGCATCCCCGTGGCGAAGGCACACAATATATTCATAAATAGAGAGAAAAAAGAGGTACGCATGAAGAATAATGTCAAGTCCAGATGTTTCATATATCGCAATTTGTGCAAAAGCGATGGAGATTCATAAACCGCAGGAATTCAATTTAACAATGGAAATTGGAAGATGCAATTTTCTCCGTCTTGACTTCTCACGCAGAGCTTCTGAAGAATTATTAAAGTGAATTCTGAGTGGGATTGATGGTGAAAGTCACAACAATTCGCGAGAAGTTACTCGTGTGTCGCTACTCGTTAAAATATTCCTAAAAGGCCAATGGGAAATTTTAGGAAATCATGAAGGTATAAAATTTTCCACTCTGTCTCAAATTATATATTCTTCCATTTAATTGATTTCCATGGAAATTTGGCAAATGTTTCCGAAATATGTAATTTCTTGTGAAATATTTGTTTCTCTCCATGCAAATATCAGAGAAATAGGGGGCTAATTTATAGTGCTGTCACATATTAATAGTTTTTACAACAGGATTCTTATATGATCGTGTTTTCCAGAAATTTCTACTCATAGTGAGTCCTTCCTGCTTTACTGAAGGATTTCTACTAAGAATAAAATAAGAAGCTTTTCAATAAAAGCTCCAAAACACAGAGCGGAATTTTTAATGCTTTTATATTAAGTTTCTCTGGAACATTATTTTTAGATATTCCTCAGAAAGACTGTATAGAGTCTGGATATGAGTAAAAATTTGTTGGTATTCCATTCATTCAGTAATAATGAAGTTTTAAATTTATCAAAAAATATAAAGTGAATGGAAATTCTTTGTGTCCCATGAAAAGATATGGAATATGTGGTTCATAAATAGAAAATCCCTTATTTTTCCTAAGGAGAAAAATAACCAAAGTAAGACACTTCCAGGTTTTTCAACTGCATTTAACTGTTCAAATACAAAATTTAGGTGAAGATTTTTTTCAGCAAAATTATACCTATTTTTAGGTCGATTTTACAAAAAAATGCTTTCAGAGTTCAACTAAAACCATGAGACTGACGACTTTCATTACTTAAATATGATTAGCAAAATATTTCTTTTAAAACAATTGAGAAAATTCCGCTAGCTTAATAACCCCCTTCTCCCCTATTCATCATAAAATATCGCTTATAATAAATTTACTTAAGCCTATCATTCATACTTTTCTTTCTCTCTTGTGGTAGTTATTGTTGCCATTAGACATTCAACGCCTCCAGGGTGCGAAAGATTGCACTTGTAAATTGTTGGCGAACGTGAATGGAAATCGCTTATAAAGAAAATTCACGGGATTAGTGTTTATTTACACATGTTAGTCCAGAAGCTAGACACAAAAGCATCAATTTCCATGTCATATTCCGCTGGTCACAGTGTTTAAGTGGAAAGGCAGACTGACGCTGTTTTTGCAAAACGGCTTGAAAATATTGCTGGGTGGGTGGGAGGTGAAAACTACAATTTTCCATCGAAATGACTCAACATCATTGACGAAGTGTAAACAAAATGGCACTGCGAATATCACTAAAGTGCGACCCTGAATATCAATTAAAATTCAATAATTTCTCCTTTTGCTGCTCCTCTGCGAGAACGATTTATCACTTTTGGGTTTTGTCAGTGACTTTGAGGTGGTGCTTTGAACTCTATAATGTGCGGTACGTGCTGTGCAAAAAGGAGGCGGAAAATCCATCAAAATCTCTCTCAGAGTGTTGGAGACGATGACCTGGCAAAAGTGGCAATCCCTCCAATTCGAGATGGATTTCCAGAGTTGCCTCTTCAGGGGTCAATTTTTCCCTTTTTTTTTCCTTTGGGGGCGAATCGAGGAGAGACTCCTCAAATCGATGAGAATGCAGAAAACAATCATAAAAATAGATTGTGGGAAACCACAGAGGAATTGAACTGACGAGAACCCAGGAAGGAAAAACAATTTTAATGATGGTCTATGAAAAATTTTTCATAAAAGTTTATTCAACCCCTTTTTTATAGCGCACTTTTATGTCAGTATTTCATCAAATAAATAATATATCGAACAGTGAATCTTTGGTGTCACAATTCTCAGCATTTGTTGCTGTCTCAGCAGAGAAATCGATCATTTTTTTAAGACGTTTAGCACAGAGGTCAATAAAATCTTATGCGAGAGTTCCTTCCTGTTGGATGGGGGACCCTTTTAGATGCCAGTATTCTCCCTGATCCACTCACGAATCACAGACGATTTGGCATAGACACCAGGATAGCCCGCCAGAGCACAATCAGCACCTGCGACAAAGACAGATGGTTATCCTCAAATTACTTAACTACTCGCGGTGGGAAATATAATTTGGGAGCAATTAATCATGCTGTATATTAGGTATCCGATCTGATGAATATTCATGAGTTGAATTTCGAGTTGTTAAATTGGGTGGAATTTAATGGAGTTCATGGACCAAGGAGGGAGCTTAGAATTTCGTGTAATTTAATTTTGGTGATAATGAAAATCATTCCAGGGAATTAAATCAAACCCCTAATGATAATAAATAAAGTCTTTGTGATCATATAAATTGTTAGGTATGATAAAATAAATTACAGAGATCAATAGTCCCCTAATTCCCAAAAATTTACCCAAAAATATGTGATAAAATTATTAAAACTTGAAAGAGAATATTCCGCAAAATTTAACTCACAAAATCTAACCCTTTGTATCCATATAAAGCGAATAAAAAATTAATTTTTGGGAAAGTAATTTTCACCCCAAAATTTAAACTTTTTGACAAATTTTTCTGCCTTTGTGAAAGGGATATTAGATACACAGAAAAAACTCACCCCATGAGACAACTCCCACATGACGGCCCTCGCAGGTGAGTGGGCCTCCAGAGTCACCGAAACAGGCGTCCTTTCCGCCTGCCATGTGTCCAGCACACACCATATGTTCATTATAGATATCACCGAACATTGCGGCGTACGCCTTCCCGCACGCTTCCGGATCAAGGATGAGCACATCCACCGCCCTAAGGCTATCGTTAGATTCGGTCAAGTCCCTCGTCTCACCCCATCCTGATACGGTGCACTTAGTGTTGAGGTTGACTGGCTCCCAAAGCTCGGACAAATGGATTGGCTGCTTCTTGTCACTGAACTCCATGGGTCTTTGCAGTTTCAGTAGAGCAAAGTCCATGTTCACGGTGTCACGGTTGTAATCAGGGTGATTTATGACCTCACGCACTTGAAACACTTCCCCACCGGATGCGTGTTTAGTGGAACCCACCCTCACCGAGAAGTGTTTGTCCTTCCCGCCCCTAGAAAAAAAAACCCAATTAGTCAGGAAATTGGCGGGAAAATCCCGTGAATAACTTACGCAGTGCAATGAGCCGCCGTGAGAAGCCATTGCTCGGAGATGATGGATGATCCGCATAGGAAGCGATTGCGATACATTAGAGCCCCCTGAAAGGGTCTCTCCTCAATCTCCACCGCATATCCACCCACAATCTTTCCATCCCCTGCCGTTCGGTTCGATGACGTGGGTGATGCCATCGAGCGGAGGACAAAGAGTTGAAATGTGATTGCCAGGAACAATTTCATTTTTTCTGCTGCTTCAATAAATTTTCACTTGTGCGTAAATGATTGTTCTTCCACTGAAGATTCACCACTGATGCTCTTTTGGGATTTTTTCCCTCTTTTTATACACATTTATCCTCATGGTCTTCTTGGCAGTTTTGTTTCTTTTGCGATAAGGGTCCCTCGGAAATGCAAGCACCTCTTTTTCGCGTGTGTAAACAGATGAAAAAAATCGCGTTTTCAATGCTTCAGAGAGAGCATTGCTGGGGAATTAATGCCAAGTTCAAGCTGATAAGACAATGCTCCACGTGTGATGGAAGCGATAAGGAATTATTAAATTCCTTATCAAAAGTTCATGGATGCGCTCGAATTTAAAAAAAAAATATTTTTCTATAGTAAAACCTGAAATAGATTCCACGAGATACCTTGAATCATGTCTATCGGTTAATGAACAACAAACATAACATCTGCAATTGGCACTGGTGCTAAACTAAAGTCATAAAATATCGCTATAATTCCAAAGTGAAAAAGAGCCGTTGACATCGTCATCCTCGAGTGTCAGAATATTCCAAAATTCATGTACACTCACTAAAATGGGTAAGTGGGCCAACAAAGCTCCATAGACAAATTGATGTATGTTGTTACAGAAATAAAAGTTAAGTGAAATAACCCGCCTCAAGGATAACAGCCTCATCACTGGCTGGCGAAAAATTCTTCCATAGATTTTAGATGTGCATCTCCGGTCTGCATCACCTAATAAATTTTCTCACTCGTGCGCTACATATTGTAAATACAGCATGAAAATTAATCCCAAAGTCTGAAAAGTGGGTCACGCCAGAGGATGAGTAGTGAGTGATCAAAAGATTATTTAACTCTCGCATTGGCAAATGCATAAAATATTTTTTTTAATTAGCCAACATATTATCACTCCCAATGACAGACGTACAAATGCATTCCAATAATATAATAATTATTATTCCAAATCACCAGGCGCCCCCATTTCCGCATTGTACAAAACAGACGCCAATGATTACGACACAATTGAGAGCCACTTTTTTTCCTCAGAAGCTCTCCATGAGCCACCCATTAACCTTTTCCGTGAGGAGGGAAAATGGGGTGGAGGTGATTGCAATTTCATGACTAATCCAATCCAATTGGTTGCGTAACTCGCGCTGGTTTAATCATCGAACATCTGGCGCAAGGAGGTGATAAAGTGTTGGTATGGAGAGTACACCACAGAGATCCTTATATCTGTCAAGACCAGAAGATGGGATAATCACCTCGTTCAGGTACTTAGACAGAGGATGTCAATAGATAAATTATGCGTATACCTAAAGGTCATTATCCTGCTGATTCTGTTCTATATCTGTCATTGTAGAAGTAAATACGGAAAATTAAAGGAATGGTAGAAATGAAAAAAAAAATATTATTATAAAATTAATAGTAAAATTAATCCGGAAACTATTAGGTCATTCCGCGTTCGTTGTCGTATTTGATGCAGCTTATAAGAATTTATTTAACTTTTCTTCTAATCAACGGATTTGCACAAGACTGCCACAATTAGAATCGTTCCGGGAAATTCCACTAATTTCTGGAATTAGTGGAAATTCTGATAAATTTCTCGGGAAAATCCCGACTAATTTCCGGGAAAACTTCAGTAAAATTTCAGTCATATTTCTAGTAAAGTTTTATCCCCTCTGCATAATAAAATTTTCACTTACTTTTTATTTTTATCTCACTTGATGAGTATATGAATGTTTCTTACCTTTGTCGCCCCTATATTTCATTTCGCACATTTCTCAGAATGTGAATTGAAATACTGAGAATCACATCCTCTGAATTGTTGTGCCATTTTATGTAATTTCTCTGGAAATTTTCTTTTATAGCAATAATCTCCCGAAAATTGTATGTCGTTGAACCTTTGAAGAATTTCGCTGCTTTTGAGAAAGTTTAAAAGGGAATCCCACGTGTTTGAAATTAATCAAGAGGCAACGTACACCACATGTATGGAGCACAATCCCTTGCAAATGGAAAAATTCTTCAAGACTCCCTCATGTATTATGTCACACAAGGAAAATTCCCACTTCACCAAATGGGAAATTGTAGAAATTCAGGTCTCCGCTTTCTGTGAGAAATTCCACATTATTATCCGATTTCCTAATAGCTGAATTATTCTGCAGAGATTAACGCTTCGGTCATGGTTGTTTGGCTGCATCAGCCATCCATCCATGCTTTTGCACAGCAGTGGCCGCAATCGAAATCTCTCGTACAATTGCACCGAAGAGCTGATTCCCCGTTTTTCTAAATTTAACCCGGCGCACTCTCAAGAAAACTATGCAGATTGGGATCTCCACATTCCTGCTCGAGCTATCGGCCCGCCCTAATCCCGCGTGCTATTTTCTCGTGCACGATGCAACTGGGATGATGCCATTAGACAGAGGAAATGCCATGTATCTATCCGTATTGCACAAGAGGAGAGTCCAAGTTTTCGGGCCAAATGAAGATGAAGAAGGGAAAAATGTCGGAATGTTCCAACACTCAGGAAAACGATGGGAAAGATAAACAAATAAGAGATCCAGAATTTCCACATTTACCATGAAAGATTTATTTATTTTCTCCATTTCCATTATGTGGATTATTTAACTTCCTTATTTCATTTTACACTGTGCTCAATAATAATTCTTATACACTAATTCACAATAGATAAAAAACATCATTATTTTATTTAATCAATAAACATCTCAATTAGGAATTACACAATTTATTCTCGCCCCTCAATCTCTTGCTTTTCTCTCTCTTTCTTTTGCTATCTTGCCATATACGAGAATTTTCAATTATACATTTTGATCTATATAATATTTTTTCATATATAAACGTTATCACAGCCAGATTTGTTCATTCTTCCAAATTCATTTTTTTGGGGTGATTTTCTTTCCTAATAAATTCATTCAACCTCCCAAAATTGCTTTTCTCTGAGCTTTACTGATTTTGGGAGTACCATCTGAGGCCTTTCCATGTCAATTTGTTGCTGCAAAAACGTCCGCTCATGTCTAGCTACATGTAAATTGTCTAAAATTGTACACTCTTAGAAATCGATAGGGAGTGATCCTACAAATTCAGTGAATGTTTAATTTCAAGTCCTAGGATCAATCCCTCAAAAATTTAAAATAGTTTACTAAGTGAAAATCCCTCAAAATGAGTTGCTACAAATTCAATTTTGCATAATCCACTATAAAATTAATTTTTTTTAAGCTGATAAATCTCCAAAAAAGTGACTTTAAATATCAAAATTAAGCACTATGTAAAATGTGCTTTTTTACACAATTGAAAATGATATTATCTTGGGATTTTTACTCCATCAGAAATCCACAAAATTCAAAAAACAAAAATAAACCTCGTTGAATCTTACAAACTACTAAATTTGAGGGATTCTATACAATTTACCGTGTATAATTTGAGATAGAAATATTTTGACAAAAGTATTTAGAAAAGTGTCTTCGTGATGCTAAATTCTCCCTGTTATGGTTGGTTGTGTCCACTTTTGCTTCAGAAAAAAATGCTCTTTATATCTAAAAACAGATGGTCGAGGGGAAAATTCGAAAAAAATCTCTTTCAATTCCGTATGATTGTGGTGGAGGAAAGTCGCCAAGTGTCTTTGGGTGATAAAAATATCACTGGCGCGTCGCCGGTGTAAAATTCCGTCGCAATCAACTTTCACAACAAATTAAAAGTCTCTGAATCTCTCGCCTTTTTCTTCCCAGAGAGATCTTCCAACTATCCCGTGCAACGTTCAAGGCGCACACGTCATGGCACTAAAAACGCGTGAATCCCGAAAATGATTAACCCATACGATCGCGGGTATTTTCAATAATCAGACAAATTAATGGGTTGTTTGGGGATTTCTTTCATGATGTGCTGATGGATTTCAGCTTTATTTGTGCGCCTGTGAAACCGTGGAAACCACCACTCTTGATATGTTTGGCGATATAGTCCGGTGGAGAGATGTCGCCAGCACGGAATTCTCAACTTCCGACTTTGTTTGTTTAACACCATTGCTCAACATTATTTTATCCCGATATTTATTTTTCAAACTGAACGTGAGTGATTAATGTGGGTGGGAGGCACAAATATAACGTGTTGTATGCTTATGAGACATGGGGAAAAAAGCCGCGAATGAGTGAATACTACACGCATTTTAATAGTTTCCAGATTGAATTCCACCTCGATTTTCTGGTATTTAGGATACACGCCAATAAAAAAGCAACAATCCCGTGTAGCTCCTCATTTTTTTTGCCACCCTCGCAAATTAAATGGATGTCACGCCAAGTATTTGGCCATTAAAGAAAAAAATAGTCAAAATAAATATGCAATAAAATGTTGAAATTGTCAACCCACTTTTTTTTGGAGGGGAGTTTTACACGTTTTACACCTTTTTTTGACGCGCCATCGAAAAAATGGCAAAATTGCCGAGGTGAGTGATGCCTGAAGTCAATTGAAAATACAAAGACTAAAAGACTATATAGCATTTTCAATTGGACCGGTGAATCACAAAAGAGATGTGCGAAAGAGTGAATTTTACCAATTTTCCCATCTGTTTTCCCATCTTCTCGTTTTCCGTTTTTGCTCAGCACTGCATGAGTTTTTTCCACCCTAGCGAACAGAGGTGAAGTTCATTCGCATTGTTGACATTTTAAAGAGTAGAGAAAGAGTATAAAATTGCATATTTGGGAAAAATTTGATTCCTAAAAATACTTGTAAATTCATTTGATATTATAACCTGATAAATCGTATATAAAAAATTTATTTTACTTATCAAAAAGACTTTAAATGTTTCATTTAAATTTTAAAATACAAATTTGTATATTTTATACATACCTAATAAATTTTTTTTGTCAAAACTCGATTCATTTGTAAAAAATTCGATTTACGATTTTTTGGGAAAATTCGCTATCGTTTATCTATTTTTCAAATTTTTTATAAAATTTAGAAGATCAGGCAAATTTTTTCTTAATTTCGTAAAATGTCAACAATGCCCATCTCTTTCCGCATTACATGCATTTTGTTTTGTATATCGACACTGAAAAAATGCCAGGAGTTACTCCCAATTGGCAAAGTTATTCCTTTCTGATTTCTCAGTGAAACTCTATGCGTGCCGAGACTTCAACATTTTGCAGAATTGCAAGAAAAAGTCCAATGTAAACATATGTGCATGTGCTTTGATGAATATTCGATAGGTTATTGACTGGCGGCGTTTTTTTTTTCTTTAAATTGAGCTATATATTTTTTTTTAAGACAAAGTGTGATACTAACCAGGCGCCTCCATCCTCGGCTCTTTCTCATTTTTTTCCCAGTCAATTTGTCTACCCTAAAACTAACTTCAAAGAGCTTAACAATATATAAATGTAAAATCAACTATATCAATATGATATAATCAGGTAAATTTAGGGGGGTTCAGGAGGGAAATTAATTAATTTCTTTCTTTTCGGGCGAGAAAGTTTATTCAACTTGAGGTCATTCTTTGTGTTAAAAAAATGTTTCATCAGAGATTTTCTCTCACCACCACCTCCTCAAATCATCTTAAACGCTAAATTGTGCAATAAAATCAGTGATATCGATGATCGCTTTGGGAGTTAAATGGCATTTTCATGTTCTTTTTGCCTAACGTGCGAAGAAAATGTCTTTTCCTCTCTCTCACAGCAAACAACAAAAAAAAGTCAAGAATCTCTTTCTCAATCGGCGATAAAGTCGTCAAAATGGTATTTCATTGCCGAGTCGCAGTTGGACATTCGGCGCGGGAAAAAAGGCTGCGTGAGAAAGAGATGTGAAAAGAATTTTTCTTTGCCTATTTTTAAATCCAACCAGTCTCTTTGCGTGTGGACAAGAAAACGACAAAATACTCACTAATGATACATATTTTAGCGTTTGATGGAGCACACACGCCACATTGATGTTAAATAATCTTATTATTATTATTGTTATTAGTGGATCTTTGCGCTCCTTCTGGCCCATTCAGTCGCAGTTTGACTTCTCAATTGGACAGAGAATGTGGGACAGATTTTACGAAATGTGGCCATTGAGAGTCCTTCATTGGGAAATCAAACCGAACAGCATCAATCTGCTATTACATTTCATCACAATAATTTTGCTCTTCATCTCTTTTTCTTTTTGGGCGGGAATATTTTTAAGGGGGGAGCCTTTTGATTGATGAGCTTTCAATGCAACAGGGGAGCAATTAATAGAATTTTCATGCGCCATTTGGAGGCACTGGTGACGTGCATGTGAAAATTCCACTGGTCGATGGTATTGCCGCACAAAATAAACACATCATCGAGTGATACGCATTGGATATGCTGTCGCCAGCAACAATCTTCACCCGTTCGTTATAATAGAAAATATGTCGATGCGAGAGCACGCCTCACTGGAGACAATGCAGTGGAAAGTCATTATCGGTAAATTTCCACTCATCTGGGGAGGTGTAGCACCCCAAGCCAAAGACATGTTCGGCATATTCTCACCCAAAAGGGGGATGAGTCCATTTAGCAGTCACTCGGGCTACTGGCCGTCAATCTGTTGGTCTGTCATAGCGATATAGTGGCCGCGAATGCTTGGCGTCGCTTCAACACGCGCGACTTATGCAAATCACCTTTGTGGCATGGCACTACTGTGCCCTGTGTTATCTGCATGGGCTTCGGTGTGCTGCTGCCTATAAGAGTGCCTGTAGAACATAAATAAAGTGTCTATTCTGTATTCTGCACAAACATCCCGCTGGTAATTTTCCGCGGCACACATCCTTTGTGACAGAGTTGAAAAGGATTCTGGGACATTCTGACTAGATAAGCTTATAAAGATTGGAATTTAAGAGTTGAAATTTACCTAAAATTTTCTATCGGGAGAGTTCACTGCAGGATTGAGACTATATAGGGCTATTTTTATAACGTTTGAAGCAAGCGGATTGTCATGCAAGAACGCTTTTTTCAGACTCTCTTTCCTTTTCATTTTTTTATCACCCAATCAATTACAAGGTTTGAAATGCTGTTCAAAGTATTATTGAGCAGATAATAAAATTTTTTATTGCATCAAAATCCGCAATTTGCATAAAAATGCCTGGAAAAACGAAAACTTTTTAATTTGAGCTAAAAAGAACTGTTTTTGTAAACTCAACCTAAAAATAAGCCTATAAAAGCCTATGTAAAAGTAAATGTAAGTGTAAATTTATCTTTAATCTAAACTCCCTGTAATGCTCAACTCTGTCATGTGTGCATATAAATGAGGGAAAATTTTCAAGAAATTACATAACACTCACCAATCATTTTGCTGACTGAAAATTTCCGTTGCTTCACAGGACGAGCTCGTGACTCGATCAATATCCTTTCAAATGCTTTGTATAGTGCTGGGGAATTTTCCGCCACGGACACTTCGCAGAAGCCGATACCAAATGATGCCGCCAATTTAGCACCTTCACTCTCCGAGACCTGCCGACAGAAGATGATTGCGAAATTTAGTGAGATGGCCAATTGAGACTCTCAATGAGCATTATTAATATTCTGAGGAATTCAACATATTTATTTCATTTCTTGTGAGCCAGCCAAAACACCGTTACTCACTCTTTAATAAAATAAACACACTAGAGGAAAATCTGTGAATGGGTTTTGGCGCCAGAAGGGTGTTCCGCTTTAGAATTGATACGGCAGAGAGCGACCAAATTGCGAAACATAGAGCTATTCAAATGCCCTAGAAATGATATTCACGGTTTTCAGTTCATGTCATACGTTGTGAGGGAATTTCTAAGGCACGGTTTGTAAAAAAAAAGAAAAGCATTCAAATATTTTCTCAATTAGTCGGTCTTGGGAAATAATCCTCAATATTTCAGCGATGACGAAGGACACATTAGGGAAAAATCTACCGTGGAGGTTTTCAACCAATTTCATGTTTATTCTTCGCCACCCCGTGAAAACCCATCAGTGAGACCTACCCATCCGCCCAGGTCCCAAGAGTTCATTGCACTGCGGCTCCTTAAATGGGAACAATTCCATCTATATAAATATTGATTACATTCTCGCCTGTACAGCCTCCCATTGAAACAGAGAACACCAGCCGACCCTCTCCTAAACTTTCGTGTTACTCAGCCACGAAATTAATTCGCAATGAAGACATTGTCTCCCGCTCAGTGGGAGTCCTCCCAAGGGATAATCCTGTAGCGGTGGCTGCTAATGATTTTCCATGATTTCCCCCCTTGTTTCATGGCTAAATTAACATGTGAATCCCTAAGAGATCTCCTCAAGTGGTTCCTCGTGAAATGAGGAGTGAATAATGAGATTCAATTAGAAGGAAATGTTTTCGCCTTTCCCACTCACTGGTGAAAGGCCTCTTTCGCATGTTTCTAATTTCCGTGAAAATCGATCTCCTTTTGTGCCATCATTTTTCATCACGACTTTGCCTTCTTTTCATCGTAAATTTCCCGGGAAATATTAATGATGGTTTTACACAATGTGATTTCCTGGGAATGAACATCATTTTTCCGAGGAGGAAAGTTCAAATTACAAGAGATACGCTCAATGGCATTCTTTCATTGATGTCTCTTTTAGTGCTACACTGTTAGAAATCATTTGAGATTCAAGAATTCTCGAGCGTTTTGCTAGGTATAGAGGGTTATATTTTACTACTGAATTTTCTTGTGCTCAATTTGAACGCAAATTACTAATGGTGTTTTTTTTCGGTCGTTCGTTTCATCAAACTGTTCGTTTGTTTTCCAACTCAAATCAGCACCAAAGTCTAAAGCAGAAGCTCCTTCTGTGAGAGGGCAAAAAGGACACCAGAACAAGATTTATGGGGACATTTTTGGCACAAAATGATATGTGTGAAAGTGAGTTTTGTTTATATTTCCCGACGAATTGTCTTTAAACAGTCCCCAGAAATATATTTTGATAATTCAATGAGAAATGCTTTTCATGAATTAGCGCAATTTTGTATTGATCTTTAAGATCATGTCTTGTGAAATTCCAAAATTTATTGCAAGAATTTTATCCGGCATTTAAATAAATATGCTAAATATGCTAAATATAACGGCAAATGAGAAATTGTTTTTATTTTACTGAACAATATTTGACTTTCTCGAAGATTAAGTGGTGAAAATTGCTCGGCAATGAGTCCTGGAGGTGATGATATCGCATGGACTGAGGTAAATAAACATTGAACTTGATGAATCCCTCCACTCAATGATTTAATATCTCACCCGTGTCAGATAATCAAAGCAAGGAAGTTAAACTTGGAATTCGCGTTATGGCTATATAGGAAAGAAAACACCTAAAGTGTTTACATCGCTTTCGATCCACGTTATTTCCAACTTGACCGTTTTGGCACGTGTTTAATGTCAAGATCACGGTTCTCGGGAAAGAGGAAGAATTATGATTTCATGTTACACTTACCGCACGTAAATGGTCAAGATCCGCCTTATTGCCAATCAGGTAGGCAAATGGTGCATTCTGCAGGGCTTTCAGCTCCGCCAGGCTCTTACTAGCATAGTCAAAGCTCGACTTGTCCGTAATACTGTAGACAATTAGGCAAGCGTCCGCCCATTGGATCTGCGAAGTAAGTTAATGGATGCTACAAAATTCTTCCGGGTTTTGTGGCTCATATTTTGAGATCAATGGCAATGGGGAGCGGATGATGTGAATGAGAGCGGAATTACCTGCTCCAATGGGAAGTCTGCCTCTCCCTCCACCGATATATCAACAATTTCCACATCCAGAAGCCCACTATCGAGAGAGATTGTCTGCCGATATAGGAGATCTGTGTTGGAGCGATATTCGCCAATGAACCGCCTCGTCAAGTATCTCACAGTGAGTGCTAAAATGAGAAGATATCCCCAATGTTATGGTTTACTCTGATGCTGAACAGCCACTATATAACAAATTGTGCCAATCACTTTCTTTATGATTCACCGCATAGGCGCACATTCCATTCACACATTATAGGGAAGAGGTGGGTGGGACGGTGAAGACGTGTGAATTTATTTGCTTTTCCCCATAACAAAGTGGATGTGTATTTAAGTGGCCTTAACTTTCTGGAGATCTGTCGGAAATTGTATACGAAATATCAATTTGCTCTCGAGAAAGAGTTTTTTTTTTCCTCACAATCAGTCTTCTATTATGATGATGTCCTTAACCTACTTTCATTGTGTGAAAGAAATGTACATATGTTGGGCAGATATGTGGAATGTAAAGTGGAAAATTCATGTTTATATGGCGCATTATTATAACATTTTGCAAATAAAAGTAAATGAATGAGAGGTCAATGTAATTTTCCGGTCCATTTGGAGCCTGGATGTTTACACTTAACTCGAAGCACGAATATCAATTCCCTGGAAAATGTTTCTCAAGTGAGCAAGGGAGGTAAGGTGAGGGGGAAGACAAAATAAAATATATAAAATCAGATAGGAATTCTGGGGCCTCCCATTGTAAAAATATTCGCGAATATAAATTATATATTATTGATGCAAACAAAGAAAGTAGGATAAAAAGTTGGTGGGATTCCACGAGAGTGAATATCATGAATATAAAATCGATGAGGAAAGAAGATGCTATTAGGAGCAAAAAAGTTATTTTATTCTGATTTTATTTCTCGCGCCATCACCTTCCTGATTCTCTGTAAATCACAAGAGAAGCGAATTTGTTATTGTGAAAATTATTGGCACAGTTTTTCACTCTTTCTCTCAATAGATTTTGGGTAAAAGTCGGTGGAAAAAAAGAGCCATCAATTTCGAGTGTTTTCAAATTCGGGTCAATTGGCGTTAATTACTTGTGTTTCTGCCTTAGTTAAATGTGTGTAAGTGGGAAATATTTGTGAATAGAATCAAACTTGAAAATATATTAACCCACTTTCTTTCAACCACTGAAAAATTCTAATCTATCAATTTATTTATTTATACGCATCTCTTCTTTCGTCTTAGAAACTCCTGTGGGTAAACACAAGAGAAGATAAAACATCACTCGTAAAACGTATCTCACGCTAATAAACACAATTTTCTTTACAATCAATGCTCGTGAGGAGAAAGTGGAAAAGCACTTTGCCATTGCGGGAGTTTTCTGGGCTTTTCCATCACCTAAAAGCTGATGAATTTAACCAACTTTCTTAATAGCTTTCTTGAAAATGAGATCTGGTTTACAACATAGGTTAGCAGGTGATGTTAGTAGCATAAGTCTTAGCGTATATTCATGAGTCATAGGTTTTTCTTTATGAAATAATAATCCTCTTTCTTATTTTTTCAAGACGCGCCACTTCCGAGATGTTTAAAAAGAAGTTATATAACTTTATATAGAATCACATAACGTCTTGTGTGTTTTGCAATAAAGGGAGAATTCTCCGAGTTAAGTCGCTATACAAAGATGATTTTATGCAACATTCAGCAAATCGATTGAAATGGTGGTGCTCTCAAAGGCATTTCCCGGGGGCTCTCTTGAAAGGCTTCATATTAATAAAGACTGTGAGTGGCTCTATAAGTTAATTTTAGAAAGAAAAGAAAACTGAGGACAATTGAGCATCTTGCAAAGCAATTTTCCAAGCCTCTCTTCTTCGTAATCACCCAGCGAATCCCCTTGTGAGAATGTTCACCCACGACTTCAATGAAATCTTAACAATGTCAATTTTTTATTGTTATTCTGCTTATTTAATAATATATTGTATATGTGGAAAGGAATAACTTTCTCTGGGGAATGCATTAGAAATTCTTCCTTCTTTTCCAATGATGTTACGAATTACCAGAAAAGAAGAAAACACAATGAAGACAAACAATAGGAATTCTGTATTCAATTGAGCCGTTACCTGAGCAGGTGAATTGAAGAAAAAAAGGATCAATATGATTGTGGGTGGGTGAGAGAAAGTGTGGAAGGTTCTGTCGTCATCATTGTCATGAATGACGTCTTCTGGGAGGGATAAAAAAAACATTGGGAAAGGTGAAAAGGTGCTTTATGAGGGTAGATAATGCAAATTTTATGAAAATTCCTCAAATTGTCGGCTCATTTGACTCATTTGCGCGATATGACGGGTAATTGAGTGCTTGAAAATACACTCCAGGGTGATGAAAGGAAAATAAACTTTCAAACAACCAGGCGTCTCCATCGTTTGCATCATAGATATTAACTCACCAGATTTTCCCACGTTGATATTTCCCAAAACGGCAATCCTCACTCGTGGCACATTATTTTTATCCTCTGTTTTCATTTTGGCCAGCACCTAAAAATAGTTTTTCATGTGATTAACCTATTGGCAATTAATGTTTATTCAACCAATATTTACTCTAAGAATTGACCGAGAGTAAAAAAAATTGCGTGAGTAAAAACTCATTCACATTTCTCTTACTCCCCCAACATTCTAAAATCTTATGAGAATTCTTTAGCAAAATACCTCACTTGGAGGTGTGGTCATTGATGACTCACTGATTTGCTGAGGAAAAATTCTTTTCAGATATTTCCCAGAAGGGTTTACCGAAGGAGTATTCTATTCTATATGGAATGGTCAATACAAAGAATTTTTCTTTAACTCTTTGGCGCTTCAACGCTTTAAAGAGGGGCCAAAATTCTTGTCGCCAAACTCTATGTGACTTTAATAACGGCTTCTTGCCTTTCCTGTTTTGCCAAACTGACAGTCACACAATTTAAATAGTCATTTAATGTATTGACGTAAGTCTGGCTGCAGAGAGACTCTCCCACCCTCAAACTCCAAGCTCGCTTGCGTAGGTGGTGCAAAATGTTTATTTTTACTATATTTCATAAATAATTAGATGTGTGTGTTGGCCCATTGATAACTGCAACTGCTTGCCTATAACCGAAAGTGAAGCACACAAAGCTTTGCAGACTGTAAATTTTTCGGGGAGTGTTTTCTATGTAACAAATTGTAAAGCCAATAAAATTGGTCAAATTGCCATTTTCCGTCCACGCAATTGGGAGGCAAAAATTCCTACTGATGCCTCAGATGTTGGCAAAAAAAGAAACCACTGACAGAGAAGATGAAAAAAAGTTATCTGCTTTAAAAATGATAAATTAACATTCGAAAATAACAAGAGAAAATATATTTATAATAACCAATGAAAGAACAGCTGTTCTCTGGCTTCTAATTCTAGATTGGAGTGAGAGGGGAGACGATGGAAATTTTTAGTGATTCCTCACCTTTAGATTTCATTAGTCACCGTCCCTCAACATCTTGGCATCAACTTCACCGTTATTAATTTACCGTGATATGAGGAAAATGCGAAAGTGAGACAAACACCCAAGATATATTGAAATGCACAAGAATTTATTCCGGGGATTTACGACTGAATGAAATATTATGCGTACAAAAATTAAGGAAAGAATAAAATACGTATCATCATTACAATCATTCACTGATTTGATTGTAATGTATACTGAAGAGAATTCTTTCATGAAATATGAATTAATGAAAAGAAATAAAATCAATAAAGAAAATGTGTATCAATTATTTTCGGTATTGCCCTTAAATGTAGACAAATTAAAAATGTTTTTCTCGCTTTCTATGCGTGAATGCCATAAGGAAAATACCATCTCATCCCACGCCACATTCCTCTGACATTTACACGTATCGTAAAAACAGTAAGGCAGTATAAGACACTTTCGAAAATTCATTCACTTTGGCATCTTCTCATTCCATGTAGAAAATTGAGTTTTTCACTTTACACCGCGTGAGAAAAGCTCTCACCCTTAAAGGTTAAATGGAAGCACAAATGTTTCCATCAGGGACGTTAAAGGCTAAAATATTGGCCGGAGAAAATTCACCACTTTTTATGGCGCCCATGCAATTGCTCGTAAATTCCACAAGTGTGAATTGAGTCACTAAAAATAACGAAATAATTCCTCACACAGAAATTCACGCTGGCATAAGAGTGGACTTTAATTGCGTTAATATAAAAAATCTGAGATTTATTTCAAGTGACAATATTTCTCCCCTCGCATTCTTTTCACTATTTCCTCTATATTTACTACTGGAAATAGAAGGAGAAAACACGAGAAATAGTAATCTAATAAATTATACAATTTGACGATAAGAATATTTCCCTTGTTTGGAACTGAATAAAATATTGCCCGATTTTTCTTTGCTTGGTACGAGTCAGCTAGCTGAGTAGAAATCTATGATATTCCAATTCTGTATTTAGATTGAGACAAATCGTTATAGGAAATACTCTCCTGTTCACGTAAATTTCTTTTATAAACTGTATAAACAAATATGCTTCATTCATAATTCTAGCTCTTTGAAAGCAACAAAGTACTGAAGAATGGTACCTACTTCGTCTGGCTCCACTTTTTCTCTAATAGATATAACAAAATCTCCCTCATGGTCAGCTTCGTGTGAAAATACACAAAATTCGGCTGCAGAGAGAATTAATTGTGCAACACTGAGATTTGTTTTATTTCACCAAATTGTTAACACTCAATGACAGTGGAGTGAGGATATCTAAACAACAGTCCATCTTATACAGCACTGAGAAATGGGGGCGCCTGGTACTTGTGCTCCAATTGCAGGAGAAAATTGTAAATTTGTCAACAATTTCTCTGTTGCACAGAATTTTTGGACTCGCTCTTAATTTTTCGTGAAGGACGAGCTAAGTTGTAAATATATTTGGCGAAGGAGGAAGAAGAATTTCGCGACACATTGGACATTTTTACAGTAGCTCTTCATCAATTGTGTGACGAGTGGGCATGAGAACAAGTATTTTATATCCTGACATTTAAGTATTTTTCCCACAATAAAGTGATATGTGAGTGCTTGAAGTCAAAAGTGAAATATTCACACAAAAGCCAGAGGCACGGTGCTTCATCGAGCTTTTAAGTGCAAAATAAATGGATATGCTTTGGGTGGTTTGCAAGAAAAAGTCACTCTACACGACCGTGAAACTTAATTAATTAGACAAGTTTTGATGACTTTGACTTGCTGAAATAACACTATGTGATTCTATCTTCTTCTTATTGCAATGCTCAACCCTCTCCCAAAATGCTTCTTGAATGAAAATTACCTTCTTGAGGATCCCTTGTCGAGTCAGCTTATATCAGTTGTTTGAACTCCTCACAGTTGAAATAATGTTCAAAATGTTCCCACGAAACCACTTTGTAATGTATTGTCTGTCTTACAATGAAAATTTTAACACTTTCTCTCCTTCAAATTGAAACCGACCACGATAAAAAGATGGAACAGTGTTCCTTTTGAAATTCAGTCTCTATGCAATAAATTCTCTGTGGTTTTACCAAACTGCTTTTACTGTTAAACTAATCCTTTCTGTTTCACTTTTCCAAGCACCACATAGCAAAGTGATCTAAACACACAACTTCTATTCTCTTATTCTTGTTGGAAACCACTGATTTTTCACTCTCTAGATAAAGTGTGAGCACCAGTTGAGACTTTTCCGAAGACTAGAGGAAAATCGGCGAGTGATCTCCTATTTATAAGAGAGCGACCAACGTTCCCATAGAGATGGGGAATTTTCAAGTGTGAACCCGGCATTGGGAAAAGCGCCTGCGTCCACCAGTCCACCGAGGGGTAAACACCGACCACAATTTCCCCAAGAGTGGCACACAATATGGACTTTCCGCGGAAAGGCGATATATGGAGTGAGGACAACCGAACTCATCAAGATTGGATGGGGGGGGGGAAACACCAGCAATCGGTAGTTGATCAGGAACAGTGTCAAGGGGCAAACATTTGAAGAATCCAGAACGCTCCACTCAGAATGTTTGAACTACTGGATTGCGGAAAGCTCAGCAGGGAATTTATAGGGTGCGCCAATTTAAATGGAAAAGTCATTGTTCGTTCATGGAAAATTTCAGACTTGAATATCATTTGAATGATGGTTTGATGAACGATTAAGTACTAGACTAAACTAAAACTCAAGGGGGACATAGGGTTGAAAAATTATACACAATTTTCAACATTTCCAAATTTTGTATAAAAAAAAGTGTTCGGAACTTCGGAAGCTCTGAAGAACTACAACCCAAATAATTATTTTTATGAAATAACAACTTCTATAGAATGCTTAAGAAAAATCTATAAACTCAAAAAAATAAGAGCTTATAGCTCGATAGTCAAGAAGCTCTTATATATCGCTACATACATACATATATCGCTAAAACTCATCAAATTTATCAAAAAGCCTAACAAAATATTCTAAACTTTTCTAAATGCTTGTAAATTCAACATTTTCAAAGTTTTCTTTAAAGGTTAAATAAAATCAAAATCTACGAAGTTAAAACTAAATTATAATAGTTTATAAGCTGACCTAAAAAATAGAAATTTTCCAGAATACACGTAAAATGTTCTAAAAGCTACCTACTTTGGATGCTTGAAAAATAACTTAATTTATGTATACGTTTGTTCACTTCCCCTCGTGTTTGGTGTGACCACTTCTAACCATTATATCTCCCACTTGCTGAAATCAAACACTTCGTTTTTGCAATCACAATTATTGAAAAAATGTTAAGTTTGCGAGCATTAGCTCTAAATAACTATGCATTCTATGCTGAATAATTAGATTATATCTCTAATAGAACTCATCTCCACCAACAGGAAGCATCGTATTCATGTTTATTGGGGAGTGGAAATATCAATATCAAAAGCTCTTAGCGACATTTTTTATTCCAAGAAATCCTTCAGGCATTCTTCCGATACACTGAGCTTTCATTCTTTTCTGAAGTTACTCGCAATAATTGATCGACTTGTAATTTTATTAGGTAGGTTATTTGTTGATGTAATTAAAATACCGAAATATATTAGCATTTAGACCTGATCCTTGACATTCTATATCTCACTTTCATCGAATCAATTCCCATGTAAAATTCCAGGTAATTTGAAAATTCCTCACCTCATCATCGCAGGCAATTTCGTCCTGGGGCGAACTCGTGCTGAAACACAAAATTAAGCAAACTTCATTTGTCTACATCACATGACCATATGTCGGAGATATAGGACTACGAACAATTTGCTGGTAGCAATTGGTGTGCATGACAGAGAAACATGACGGAGAAAATTGCGGTATACGCATCGGTGCGCATGTTGAATAGTTTGATAACCATACGAGACTCAATTAGAAGCACATGAAATATAATTCATCATATCATTCCAGATATGTACAATAGTTTGATATCACAAAAAGAGCACGTGTCACATTGATAGGGATAATATTTTGCGAAATTTGCAATTCATGCACAGGCTCGCAAAATCGTTGTCACATGTGTCTCAATTTTGGTCACATACCAACAGCTTGCAATTTGGACAGCTTTTGCGTAGCTTTCCTCAAAATGCACGAGTCCAGGAAACAATTCACGTGGAAGTAAATTAAATTTTCGAAGAAGAATTTAGCTTAGACAATTCCTTCAAATTCTACGTCAATAGTAGTGACCTATATATGTAATTCAAAAGTTTAATTATCTCTCCCGCAGACACCTTTTATCACGTATTATAATGTCTCAAATGGCAAGAAGTGCTACAAAAAAGACCATATTTTTTTCTGTCTCACCTGTATATTTTCAGGTGAGAACTCTTAAGGATTCTGTTTACACTTTCATCTACCTCCAGTCCCACATATTTCACGTTACATATTTTTTTCAAATATGTGCCTGTATGTTTCTGGTAAAAAGAGGTGTGCATCGTTGATTTCCATGCATTGTTGATGTCAAACGGTTGGAAACGCAATAAACTGAAATAGAGACTTTCAGGATGGGGACAAGAGTAACGAATTGAAATTGAATTTTATATTTCTTTTCTATCCACAAGAAAAGAAGCAAATTTTCCTTCCAGCATAGAGTCTATTGTAAAGGGACGTATAGATGGAAAATTGGGTGTCGGGTGGGGGAAGTTAATAGAAAGAATTCGTAGATGAATTTTCTACTCCTCCTTCATCGTGAAAAGTGCCAGAAAATGCGCACTTTGGAAAGTGTTTTTGGGTTGAGACTTTTTTTCCGCCAGGTGAGGTCCTTGCCCTGACAATATTTACATTTCGCATTATTTTCACTGTCTTCAGCGGAGCAAAATGAAATTTTGTCTCTTCTGGCCAAATTTAGGAACAAACTCGCGTGAGTGAGAAAAAAAATCATCATTTCTCAGGTTTCTATTCTACGTCCAATTTTATTGTATAGTGCCTCGCGAGTAACAGGACGTAAATATGATTAATGCCGAAGGATATTTTCATCAAGATTGTGCGTCCTCCTTTCATCTTAAGGGCAAGTCTTGGGGCGCTTCCTTCGCCCATAAATTGGCCACCTCCCGATCATCTCCACACGTGAACATCCTGAATGAGCACGAGTTGCTACATGTGGGGAAAATAAATTGTAATTTGGCGCGCACGCTTTCAATTTCTATATCAAGAATCGAGCTTTCTCACATGGATTATTTTTATCTGCCATAGCTCAAGGGCAATTTTCGGCATGAATGAAAGTTTTCTCAAATTCATATGAGAAGCACATTCGTGCGCCGCCGGAACTTATGCAGATTGGATTGTAAAAGCTCCCAACTATATGGTTTGCCGCCAGAATAGAAAGTTTCGCTCTGATAGAGGAGGATTTGAGGGGGCAAAAAATTGCACATAAACACACTGTCTTGTGCAAAGATTGACCGACAAAAATCCGTTTGATAGGTTTATCAAATTCATGCTATGAAATTGTTTCCAGACCCTCAATCTGTTCCCATTCTATCAATCACGTGGAGAATGAATATTGCTTGGTAAACAGATGATTTTCCAAACACTCTATTGGCAATTTTTAGCCGAGAAAACTTTACGTGGGCATTCACAGTGATTGAAATTGAAGTGTTATATAATGAGGAATTAATATTTCAATTCTTTTAGTTGATTCACGAATCACAACTCACCATAAATAACCATCTACCTAACCAATTAATTTTCCACGAGTTTTTCATTTGTTTCAATTTTTAGCATTGGCTATAAAAATTCTCTCCTCGACATGATTTTATAGTTTGACCGAAGCTATTCACAAACAATTGATATAGGATCAATATTTAATTTTAGACAAGTGATACGTGATAGCCTTACCAGTAAAAATAGTTGCTGAAGAAAATTATGCATTCCAACAATAGAAATAGAATATCTTATTTATTTTCCATGAAAGTCCACATCAAACAATGGTGGTTGAACAAAGTGCGGAGATTTTCTGCACTTTCCCACACACTCTTTGTTGCACTTCTACCCAGATTAATTCCCGCTTAAGATGCCTTTTAGGAATATTCTGGGCAACGTGGGCGAGAAGCAGTAAAAAGTCGACACAATTATTCACCGAAGCACATTGCCAAAAAATTACATCGTCTTGGTGAACAGTGCATTGTCTTGGGGATCGCCAAATTTCTGTCATCGAACTCTTGGAGCATTCCTCTTTGTGCACTTTCGCAATGGAATTTTTTCGCGCAAGAGGATTTCATCATGCTTTTGAGGCCCTCGCACTTTCAAGAGCATCAAAATTAGGGAGGATTTTCGTGGCAATTTGGTGGAATTTATGGCTTAAATTCACATCTTGGGGATTCTTGGGAATGAATAAATTTATATTGATTTCTGATGCAAGAAGTTGCCTGTTGCCATCGTTCCATTTGAACAAATTTATTTGAGAGAGTAGGTACCTAACCTCTTTGGTAAAATTCCATTTACCGATTGACTCATTTTCTTGTCTTTGGGGTGTTGATAATGGATTTAATAAAGACTCACGAAGAGACTTTTAATTTAACTTTACGGCTTCAAACAGTTCAAGAAAAACCATAAATTCTAGCAAGAGCAAGGAAAGGCATCATAGTACAGAGCATGAGAATGCTAATGGATACAAAATTGCAAAGTATAATTCATTGATTATTTGAATTTCGGCTGGTACCGTCCACACCTCTGTTAAATTTTTACGTCACCGGGTCTTTTATAATAGACTTAAAAGTAGGGTCCAAACAGCCTATAGCTAGGTACCCGAAACATCTCTCACATGGGCAAACCTCTTGACCACCAATGTAACATGTGAGATGAAAATAAAATAATAATAATAATAATTTATTTGCCAAAAATTATTATGATTAAAAATCAGAAGAGCTAAGACTGAGACTAAGACCTCTCGTACAAATAAACCTTTGTCTCAAGTATTAAATAAATCCATTGATAAATTCTTTGAAAAATTGCATAAATCTAAATACAAATATTGTTATACTTATGCTAATAATAAACGCACAAATTGTTAATGTTTTTCTAGTGAAAAGAATGTTGTCGCTCTATAATGAAATAAACTTTGATCCATTTTAATCCGCTATTTTCTCTTTGTCGCTTTTCCTCAGACATAAAATAGATAATAATAATATTTTAACATTTGCATTTTATCTCAAATTTGGAATTCTTTTTTATTTATTAAATGTCATAAAAAGTCTAATAATAATTGTTCACTCGATTTTGGCTGTGACTTTTTGGTCGGTAGAAAGTGTAATCGGTCGGTTAAATGTTAAATTTGGTCGGTAAAAAGTTAAATATCTAATCACAATGCGATAACCCAAAACCTCATATACCTCAAAGGGTTAAACCTTTTTAAACAAATCATATTTTATTGATCATATATTCGCAATAGGTAGTAAAAATCTTGAATTTTGATAAATTCACCACTTTATTTTGCGTTCTTGGACCAAAAACTATCACAATTGAGAAAAATAAATAAGCTTACATACATATGGAAGGCCATAGACGCAAAGCAAGAACCCTGGTTTAGACATCATCTCCCAATGAAAGGCCTAATTTTTGCCCTTGTCTTGCTCAACCCATTATATAGAAATTGCAATTGCGCTTCTGAATAACGCGATTTTCGTTCTTTATCTAGCTGCAAATATTGCACAGAGTCACTTAAGCAAGCAAATAATTAAAAACACTTCCAACAGTGCATCATCATAGCTCTCCACACGACCACAAGCAAGACGATGGTGTTAAAAATATCAGTCGATATGGAGCAATTAAAATAGAGTGATGGAGGCGGATAAAAAAGTGTGAATGACCGGAGAAACCATACAAAACCCATTGCGTCTCCTGCCCGTTCTCCTAAGCCCTCGAGATGGGAGATTTGAATGGGTGGCAAAGTTGAAATTTACGCACTTCTTTTTGGCCAAAAAGGTGGCTTACACAGGGTGTTGGGTGGGTGATAATGATTGGCGGGAAAATCTTGGACCACGTGGATAGAGAGTGCTCACCACAGATGTGCTTCGGAAATGCTTCTGTATCTGTGAGAGTGGAGCTTTCTCTCTTTTGAGGAGAACGTACGTATTGGTGGACAAACAAAACGCAGAGCGACGTGGAAGGAAGCAGAGAAATCAGCTGTTGGTGGCTTCGGAATGCCCCGAATGGGGAGGGAGACGCATATGCAAGCACAAGAGCGCGAAAGACTCCGGACAGAAGACGATGGTTGATCTGGGTTCAGGAAACGGAGTGGAAAGCCACAGACGGCAGTCGGAGTCGGGCATTCGAGCTTTCGAGTTCGCTTTAAAAGAGAGACACCAATAGCAAGTCACTTTCAGTGTATAATTTTCCAAATCATTTCTTCATAACTCTATCTATCGCACGGACGGGAATATCGTTGAACATAGTTCACTTGAGCTAAAATAAAATTCATTTTTTTATTCCAAAGAATCAGCTTTGTGAAGTACTTTTAGTCTGAATTTGTGGCAATTTTCAAAGCATCAGAGGAGATAAAAGTGTTAAATTACCGTTGAAAAGTCATCCATAGAAGATCAGAGATAAGAATTTGTGGTGAAAGTGATTGAGAATCTGGCGAGAAAAACGGCCAGAAAAATTCCCACCGGGAGAATCATTCATTTAACGAAGAAAGAATCGCTGGTGAGGGTCAAAGTGCGTGAAGTGGGCTATCCTGAAGGGCATTTGAGGACACGAGCTAAACGAGTCTTTGTGCAAAAAGAAGCCACCCAGCATCCAACATGGCATTGAGAGTGGTGGGTTTATTGATTCGTCAGGAAGTGTCTGCTCTCGCGAGTAAGACCCCATCGCGCATGTTCAGCTCTTCAGCGAGAGCTATGTCCAGCGTCCTGGCCAACTCCCCCAATGCTGACTTCAACAAGAAGCTGATGGACCGATATTCACGCCTCAATCTGGACCCCAATGTCATCCAAGCCACGTATGTCTGGATTGATGGAACAGGTGAGATAGATGGGCCAAGGACAGTGAAACTTGTTATATTCCGTAAAATGACTAGAGTTTTACAGTTTAGTTAGATTTTGTTCAAAAAGTAGCCAATTGTGAACTTGAGGATTAAATTGGCATTCAACTCGATTTGTTACGGTGATAAATTAAAATAGGGGCACTCACTGTGAAATCTCTTTGAACAAAAAAAGTGGTTTGTTCTTGAATTAAAAATTTTGAAAAAAATATAATAACTAAGAATTTAGAGGAATTTTTAATATTTTTTCATGGATTTTTGTTCTTTTTTAACTGGAAAATCGTATTAATATTTTGTACTTACAAAAAAATACGACATGACCTTCACAATTATCATTGTTACCGTGCCAAAGAGATGGTGTAAGATTTGCACTTTTTATTTTAAAAGTTAACAATATGATATTCTTAATTGAAATAAAAAAAAGAAAGTAAAAAATATTTTTTATAAATTAAAACAAAGATTTCTTACCAAGTTCGAAGACTACCTTTATCCGACTTATCTTTTTTTTAATTTTTCGAAAGTTTTCCCAAAGAATTTCAGCATTTTTTACGTAACTCTTATCCCCTATAGGTGAAAATGTGCGTTCCAAAACGCGCACCCTGCTTAAGAAGCCCGAGAGTCCTGCTGAGGTGCCGAAATGGAGTTACGACGGGAGTTCCACATACCAAGCTCTTGGAGGAAACTCAGATACTACTCTTATCCCACGAGCTATCTATCGCGATCCTACGAAATTCGGCGTCAACGACATCCTCGTGATGTGCGACACCTACAAGCCCGATGGTGAGCCTTGCGACACCAATCATCGTTGTGCTATGCAACACACCATGGACAAGGTCAAGGACCACGAGCCATGGTTCGGCATTGAGCAGGAGTACACATTCCTGGACTTTGATAATCGTCCCCTGGGTTGGCCCGCTCATGGTTTCCCCGGACCCCAGGGTCCCTACTACTGCGGCGTTGGAGCTGACAGAGTCATTGCCAGGGACATTGTTGAGGCTCACGCTGTTGCCTGCATCTACGCGGGAATTGACTTTGCCGGAACCAATGCCGAGGTCATGCCAGCTCAGTGGGAGTACCAGGTGGGTCCGAGTCTGGGCATGAAATGTGCCGATGATCTCTGGATGTCGCGGTACCTCCTCTGGCGTGTTGCTGAGGATTACGGAGTGGTTGTGACCTTTGATCCCAAACCCATGGACGGACCCTGGAACGGTGCCGGAGCACATACTAACTTCTCAACGCGTGCCATGAGAGAAGATGGCGGAATGAAGGTGATCGAGGCGGCCATTGAGCGCATGTCTAAGAAGCAGGATCACCACATCCGCTGCTACGATCCTCATGGCGGGAAGGACAACGAGCGCCGACTTATCGGGCGTCTTGAGACATCGTCAATCAAGAAGTTCTCCTGGGGTGTGGCTGATCGTGGAGTCAGTGTCCGCATTCCACGAGGTGTGGCTGATGCTGGCAAAGGATACTTGGAGGATCGCCGGCCAAGCTCCAACTGCGATCCCTATGCTGTATGCAATGCCATCCTGGACACCTGCTGCGCCTAAATAAGTTTGCAGTGAGTTTTTTGTCCATTGTGGCGCCAAAATTGGTTGTTAAAGAAAAATTTTCGGTCAAATTGAAATTAATATCACTGTAACAGTTAAATATCTAATCGTATATCAATTATAATCGATGTGACTGGTTGAGACATATAAAAAAGATTTTTAGAATATATTTTTTAGAATCGTAAACTTTAATTTCAAGACATATCTCTTTGGTGAAAAAAAATTGCTATATTAATGTTATGTAGAGATATTGAGTATAGTTAAAAAAAAATATTACGGGAAGACATTTGACGAGGACGTAAACAACTGCTAGTTATCCAATTGGGTTGATATAGGGAATTTCTGTATAAAATTGTTTCTTGTCCACTAAATTTAAGGGGACGAACCAATAGAAAGGGTCATTTTGATAATAAATATTATTTCTTTTTCAAAATTTGTAGATTTTTTTTATTTCTTTTTAAAATTTATAAAAGTGCCAAGAAAAATCAAATTGACCTGTTTTATTGGATCTTTATTTTTTTATCAATTGTGCATTTAGGTTTACAAATTTTTACAATTAGTTAAGATTTTTTAAAACAACAAAAAAGAACTTTTCTAATGTGATTTTCTCTATATAATATGAAAATACCATTACGAAGAAGACTAAACTGAGACACACAAGCAAGAGAAACGTATCAAAATTTGCATTTTTTGCGTGATGATCGGGAATGGGATGGTAAAAGAGAAAATTCAAGCAGAAGTTGTGGACTCAAATTTTAGTGGTTTAATTCTTTATTATTAAAATTGTTTAGCAGAAGAATATATTGCTGTCGTTGCATAAATTGTAAGGTATCAGTATTTAGTTTTGTAGAAGGACAAAAAATAATAAATGTTGAATCGAATAAGAATGATTAAAAAAAAGAATTCTTTGTTAGTCTAAATATCAGGATGATGATGTGCAAAAACCTTTGTCTAAGTTAAATACATATTTTGTAAATACAAAGTGAGTTGGTTTTATTTTGTAAATTGATGTGTCTCTCCTGGGAGAATTTCCAGTGCATTTGTCTTTTTCATTTTCATGAATATTTTACCTGGGTTTTCTCTTCACAACACCGCCTTATCTCACATTGTCGTCTACTTTTTTAGTTCACCTTCCATTATCTAATCATAGATAGTGCGGTAAACACACGGTTGACTTCAACAGCTGATTTGATTTCTTCGACTATCTCTTTTGTGATCGGCAAAAATGAAATTTTCAATTTTGTAACCATGAAAATTACCAAATAACCAAGCGAGATATTCTATTTTTGGATTTGGAGTGAGAGAATTTCCCTGGTAAACAACATCTCTGAGTGCCACCAATATGATTGACAACGAACCCTGCACGTGGCGTTAAATATGCGAAAGTGCAATTGAGATATGTGTCAATAAAATGCCAATGATTGTTGACTATCGACATGTTATCAACAGCGGATGCACTCTCATGTCGTCTTATCAAGAGGAGACGCTATCGGTGTGACTTCGTAACATAAAGATTGTCGCCTGGCCAGAGAAGAAAGGCTTATATTTATGAATGTGGAATGAAGTGAAGAGCATATTCTCAGCTTTGGAGTGAACCCACTTTTCTTGTTAATTTTATCATTTTGTGTGTCTCCTACAGCGTAATTTGTCAAGAAACATTCTCCAATGCGTGAACACGCGGCAAAATAGTGATACTCTCACTCTTACGTTCCATTAACGACGCGGTCACATGCAAAGATCGTGTGCGAAAAACAGCAAGATCAAGGCTCTATTTTGTTGAGCCAAAATGATAAATATTGAAAAGCATTTTACGTATTACCGATTTTTGTGAATGTAAGCAAGATCAAGGTTAGAGTTCATAGTAAAAATATTTTTGTTTATTAGAGCTAGTGTAAACCTTTTCAAAAATTTCAAAAATAATTTTTTTATGACCTTTTTAAGAACTTCTTTTCATACAAGAACTTTGTCTTCACTCGAAAAGTTTTGAAAACTATGAAAAATGAAACTAAGCTCTCAATTTTTATAAAAATTTTCCAATAACTCTTTTTTAAACTATTTTTTTTATTTAAACTTATCTGATTTAGAACCATAACTTTAATTTTATTTTAATGTTCACGGTTAACATTGAACCAAAAACATATAACGTAAAGAATTTAAAATAAACAACAATTAGGAATTGTTTTTAAAAAAATAAATTTGTTCTAAAATTTTTCCTCAAATATTTTTCAAACCGCGAGAATCTTTCCATTAACCCACGTAGTCTGTCTCGCAAACACACTTTCATTCCAAGAGAAGCGGCGAGATTAGGCGCGAAAACACGTCACCAGTGTAGCTTTTCACAATTTGGGTCACGACACATTTCAATTCTTTGTACTCTCTTGAGATTTTCGCTCCACTTTTTCCACCACTTTAACTTCTCATGGGAAATAAATTTTGACGATTTTCGACGCTGATTGCCAATTCAATTCAATTTTAGAGACAAACTCCAATTGCGATATGATGATCTCAGCTGATTACGATAATCTTCTGCCCCTTGTCCTGATAGAGAGCAATAGTACTATAAAAGGTGTAAAAGAGATTTATGGTCCCATCGCAAAAAAAGAAGCTGATTTCGCCGACTTCCTTGACATTTTTTGCCTCTCGTGCAAAGTCTGATGACTTTCTGTTGATATACAATCGTTAAAACCGGTTAACATGAATCACTTGAGCAGCGGGGTTAAGGTTTTTTCTTTGCTCAGCTGGTAATTACATCCCTAATTAATTGCCGATGACTTTTTGCAGCAAGTGTGATCTCCGGCAATTTGTGATAGAGCCATCCGCTGGAACTTTTTTCTCGTGATGGCGTAAAAATAAACTTTATATACAAATTCCGTGCACTTTGAACAGCCACATCTTTGATTACTCGCCCTTATCACTTGGGCATTTCTTCGGCTATCTGGCGAGACGAAATAAGGAAATTGTGTTGATTCATTAAACAATGATAGTGGAATAATTGTCTCGCATCTAGTGAATTTTACAACGCGCAAAAATCTCATCCGGACCGGGTAATGGCATTTTTCCACATGGATCCCACGAATTGTTCATGTTTCCAGCTCGTGACTGTCGAAAATGTTAACATTCGATACGACAGAGGTGAGTTGAGAAATAATACAAAGAATAACTCATTAATTTCATTTTTTCGGCACTTTTTATCAAAGTGCTTCACTGAGAGGAAAAAACCCTCAGTTATTTTATCAGAAGAAGTTTAATTTGATATTCCATAAAATTAAGACTTTTCTCTCAGTGTTATTCTGAAGGCATCAGAAAAGATGATGCAACAAGTGCTTCAGCGAGTTTTTGCCCTCCAGAAGAGCCTCTTGAACCCGAATTTTACTGTGTCTTCTCACCAGTCTCACCGAGCCACAATCAGAAAAAAAACTCCAACAGCCTTACAGTCTCCATGCCAGACTCCATGAGCAACACGTGAGATTCTCCTCCATTCAGAACATCAGAAAAGACAATGTCTAAAGCAAGTGGCTAAAAATAAATCCCCGAAAATTATTCACGTAACTAACCATCATTTAAAACTTCATGTCTATTTTTGGCACCAATTGCCAAATCCACAAATCTCCTGATGTTCATCCGTTTTTTGTTGAGGACTCACTCGTCAAATGGCCAAGTCTTGGACGCAGAGAAAAGACATAACATTATTCCCGCACGATGTGAAAGGCCGTGCACGTTCGAAAATACTCCTGGCGTGAGAGGCGCGCTTTCGTCAGTTTTTCTGCAAAAGTTATATACCTACATATTTCTCACATACACTAGCGACTATTACGAAATCCAAATGTGTGGCTCAAGTTCATATTGCTAAATCCCATTGATATTTCTCACTTTCTTTGTCCCGTTTTTCATGCTATTGAAAATGCGCGCGCAAATAAATAATCTCACGTGATTCGTGTGTGATCAAACTGGATCCCCCATTCAAGATTTCGATGCAAAGACATTTTATGATAATTTTGACTTTATGATATGCAATAAGCGCAATAAGCAACAAAGAGTTGGACAGACATTTCACAAAGAAATAAAATGCAATTGAGAACAGCTGATACAATAAGGCTTTCAGTAAAAAGCATTATAAAGCTGATGCTAAATTTGATCAGTTGATTAATTCTTTTTAATTTTACCACCTGAGTTTTTCAGAAATACTGAAAGATTTTTTAAATACTATTATACAATGATTCAAAGTCTCGGTTAAAGTCTCTTGGTTTTGACTTGATATTTTCTTTGAATTAAATACGGAAAATGTTATCGAATATACATACAGTCTTCTGTTTAGGTTTGAGAGAAGTTTCGTTTTCCGGAATTCAAAAAAAAAATATTAAAAAATCTATAACTAATAAAAACCTCTAAAGGTTTTTTAGTGGTGATTTATAATCATATAGCACTTCCACTATTTATAATTAGTTTTTTTAATTGTTTTTTAATGAATTTATAAAAAAAATCTACAATTTTATCAAATCATTCAAAGTGAAAAGAGGTTCCTATTAAAACCTGTTCAATAAAAAACTATAATAAATTGTATAATAAAAATTATAACGTTTTTATATTTTCGCGTATAATTTTGTGGAAATCATTACAGGCAATTTACACTCTGTAAATATTATTCGACATGTCTGAGCTTCTGAAATTTAAGGTGTTTCAATATGCTCTGAGAGTATAAACAAGAAGTGCAGTTTCTATATGAAATTCAACTGCACAAAGAAATGAAAATTAATAAAACAACTCGATTAATATTCCTATGTGGACATATTTGTCTTCGTTGGGTATTGTGTGAAATATCAATTGAAAATGCTGTCAAGTTGTTTTTCTCGTCTGCATAATGTTTGCACGAGAAAATATCATGACACAAATTTCATGAAAATCCAGAAATCCTTCTATAGTCCTGATGTAAATCACTAGTTCGGCGAAGATTCTTATGCATTTCCGATGAACAAAATATTATTTGTTCAATAATATTGATTTTGTTAAACTTTATATTGAAATAAACATTTTAATAGGTCAACATTTTAGCACTATTGAATAATGTTTTTATGAGCTTTCGTGTGGCAACATCACATAAATTCAGTGTAAATTGAGTGGAAAAATAATGAATATGCAAATGAAAGTGCATTCAATGGCAAATGGGGGACTCTATCAAGGAAATGCATCAATGCCTTAAATGTCAGAACAGCACATTGTTCATCCGTCACAAACTTGGAGATGAGGCAAAATTGTGGGTGAAATTGAAAATAAAAATTTTCCACCTTGGCCCTCATGTCCTATAGAGCACCAATGTCGACATTTCACTTTCAACTACTCGTGTGAGAGTAAAAATTACGTCTAAGACATTTTATCTGGTGGACTTTTTGTCTCTCATTCATTATTGTGAGTTGGCCACTTGTCTGCTTGTTTATTTAGGTCATGTTTACGTGTGTTTTTTGATAGCAGCCGCGTGGAAATTGTGCTATTAAATATGCACAACACACAACAATGTGCTTGGCTGATAATTCCTCCCCCTTCGCAGAATTGGTGGGTGATCATTTAAAAATACCATTACGAAATTTGTTGTGACGGTCAACATTACAAAGAATTTGATCGCATAAATCTGAATAATTCACTGATGAGAAATCAGGAGTATATCCATCGTCATTCAATATACTCAATTAAAATGCCTGAGGGATCTCATCTGTGACCCAGTGATTGAATTTTAAAGATAGGAAACCGAAAAAGGAACATAAACCGCGTTTTAATAACCACAATTTCCATATTTGCAATCATCTTTAGCACAATTTCGAATAAATCGAGAAATTTCTCCGGAATCGCGAACGTCTTACTTTCTTATCGGCCACTTTCCTATCTCATTCATGAACTTTGCCATGAATTTTTGCAACTCTAGGAATAACTCACAGCATGATGACATATACTTTCACTCGTAAAACGCAAAAATATCAGGGAAGAATTTACATTTCCCTATTGCTCGTTTTATTACAATGGGTTGTTGCTCCTTTCCAATTAGAGTGGAAAGTCGTTGAATGAAAAGGTCAAGCATTTGATGATAACACAAATGAGAAGAAAAGAATGCGTCAAGATTTTATTATTTTAGAAAACTCTGCTTCTGACACGCGTCAACAGCATTTTGAAATATTTTAAAGCACATTCTTTCTCAATCCCACATTTTTACCATCGAATGGAGAAATCAATTCAGTGATTCAATTCTTCAATATAAAGTCTTCAATAGAGAGATTGAAAAATAAATCCCCTTGTGCCCTAAACACGCACCCAGGAGTTCATTGACCAAAGAGAGTAAAGGCAAGACATTGATTGATACATCCAAAAATGAAGCACAATCTTCGCTTGATACCAGCCAGGCAATACGGATGGAGTTATCAAAAGAGAAAGAGATTTCGAGGTATGGTATACTCTTTTGAATGCTGATGTAACATTCGGCCGAAGAGTGATCACATGAGAGAAATTCATGCCATGCAGCATATTAAAATGCCATGAATCTTTCGACAAACCCCAGAGATGTGCTAAAGAGTATTATTTACTCTTAGTATTTTTTTGAACCATAAAATTCATTCAGAAAGTTAAGAAAAAGTTGTATAATAAGTATAATACGAAATAAATCAAATTGTTTCATGACAAAAAATGTCAAAATCAAAGATTTATGTCATAAAAACAAATTAATTTTTTAAAATTATTTTAGCAAAACTTGCCAAATATTTTCACGTGGAAAAAATAAGCAGTTACGATAGGTTTTTTAGATTAAAAAGTTATCGATTGGTTGTAAACTTGATGCCTGATATTATTACCTAACAATAATAAAACTTATGCTAATTTTACTGAATTCTTTTGTTTCTACAAGAATTATTAAATACTTTAAGAAAAAAAACTAAAATCAACAGAAAATATCAGCATTACAGGTAGATCTGGGTTAGTTTGTTATACTTTTAAGCTCTAGGAAAAAAAAATAACAAATTGTTTACATGTAAACAATACAAATCGTCATGT
This sequence comes from Phlebotomus perniciosus, assembly GCA_918844115.2. Lineage (NCBI taxonomy): Eukaryota > Metazoa > Arthropoda > Insecta > Diptera > Psychodidae > Phlebotomus > Phlebotomus perniciosus. The sequence goes on along the minus strand of CAKKOB020000514.1, from coordinate 10,113 downwards.
AACTGCCCATGATTGGTTATCTTGCAACCTTATTTACCATCTTTTCCTCACATATAATAATCGATTTTGCATGAAAACATGGATTAATTACAAACATTATGTAAGGGCAACCCAACCAGTTGAGTTGGCTGGAAACGAAATATTGGGAGATTAAACTCTGTCGCAAAATTGCGAATAAAATTAAATTGACTCATGCAAGCAACTGTGCCATTTCTCAGTCATTAATTGATAAATGCTTTTCACACACAAGGAGTTTATTGTACGATAAATTAATTACTCTGTCTCCCCATCTCGCCTTTAAATTGAGCATCGCGCTCGCAATGTTTATCGCCTGTTGGGAAATTGCCTTTTCACTCGATCAACCAGTTGCGCTTCTTGTACTCCAGGATAATGAGTTTCAACTTCTCGTAGTAGTTGGGGCCAACCATTTCAGCATCGTAGAATGTATCATCGGTGATTTCATTTTTCTCTGCCATCTTCTGCTTATCTATCAGGAGGATCTTGGTCATTGTCGCCAGGTGGTAGAGCTCATAAGGGGCTTGTCTGTTAATATCATTGAGGAATCTGAAAGAAAATCTCAATGAAAATTGCTGGATATTTTTTTTAAATGTCCCTAATACTTTTCCCATGTAAAATCGTCCAAAGAACATCCAAAGTATTGCAAACTCTTGCAGAATTCGTCGAAGTAGAATTTAAGGAACTTCTCAAAGTTTTCAAGCAAAATATCATTTTGTACGCTAGTGAAGAGGAAGAAGAGAACATCTATAGACAGAGAGGCGTACATAATGAGCTGAAAATCAAATATCTTCACTCTCGCTGGTTTTCCACGATCATCATACGCAATCATGACATTGTTGACCCACAAATCATTGTGGCAGATTGTATTGAAGGGATTCTCCTCGTAGTAATCCAAATCCCTCTGTCGCTCCTGACACAACTCGAACTGCCTATCAATGATGTCGAAGATTTGAAAGACCTCAGGGATGGATTTCAATTCATTGTCGAGTGCCTGGAATTGTTTCTTCACATTAGAACAGGACCAGTAACATGTTCTTCTTAGCAGTGTTAATGAGCTATAGCTTGAGTAGTATTAATTATGTTAAGGATATTAAGTGTTACTCAAGGATTCAAAAATTTTGTTTGTTGACTTATTTTTTTTTTGAAAACTTGTAATTTATTGTTAGGAATAAGGTTTCTTTTAGTTTTTTAGAATTTGCATTTTATTTTCAAAGTATTGAAAGAAAAGAAATCAATGTAGTGATAAGATAAAAGAAAAACAGAACGCTAAAAAAGTCTAACCGAAGTCTATACAACTTTTCTAAAAGGTTCACACAAAATTCACACAAAATCTTCAGAAACTTCCTGAAATATCCGTAAAAAACACTAAATAAAAGATTTTAAAATATAAGGAACATTGAACACAAATGAATTCTATTCAATAAAGTAAGGAAAATTTTTGCAAAAAAAAATCTACATAAGACTAGCAAGGTGAGTTAATTAATGATATTGCCAATTCTCTTAATTTTCGAGAAAAGAAAGCTCATAATAGGAACTTTCCGCTAAAATCTAAGCATTTGTGTCGCAAATCTGAATTATTCATTTGCATTAAAATCACGTGATACATATGAGAATTCAAACTGTTAGTAAATTTCTTTCCCCGTGAATGGAAAAAACCAATGCCACGATCGTCACCCAATGATCCAGAAGTATTTCAGTGGAACATCCATTTTTAGCTAAGCAATAAAACTCTTAAGCGATATACCTAAAATTCCACAGAAACTTGAAATCTCGAACCGTTGAAGGCAAAAGTGGAAATATAAATAAACTAGCCGATAAACTGGACAGTGAACCCGACATCAAAGAAAAAAAGTGTTAAAGAGCAAATTTACACTCATCTCTTGTTGACTCTAATAAACATGCTAAAATGCATCCCGTCAAATTGATTGTAATTTTCATATTAACACGTTGACGATTGGGGCAGTTTTCCAATTTAATGGGTATTAATTGATCAATTTAGCAAATTGTTAGTAAATTGATTGTGGAGTACAAATTAATCTGGACGTATATAAATATAATGAAAATATGTAGAGCACTTGAAAAAGCATTTTGCTTGACAAAGCCTGGATGCCTGGATCAATTGAATAACCGTTTATCTCAGTGTTCAGCAAGAGAAGTACTTGTGAGTTTCAATGAAGCTATAGCATAGTGATGTTGAGTGTTAGTGACATCGAGACCAAGTTGAAAAGGAAAGAAATAAAAGAAAATCAATGCGGAATGTAAACCATTTTAGTGTGTTAGGATGTTGATGGAAATATAATAAAACAAGCAAATCAAATAAAATGTAAAATAAATTTATAAGCTTATAATAGAGAGCATTGTTACCTGTTTCATTTGGGCGGAAGCTTCACTGGTGAGTCCCTCGTCAATGTCAATTTTCTTGAGGTGTTCCCTCACTTTCTGCTCAAACACTTCCGGCTTCTTATGCCTCAAAGCAATAGGGGCTGCATGAAATTTGGCCACATTCCTCAAGATCAGCTCTGTGTGCTCTATATCGAATCCCTTTGATCTCTCCCCTACTGTGTAACCCTTCACCTTCATGTTCTCTAACAGGAGTACAGCATCAGCATCCACAGACACTTTCCCTGGATCAAGAGAAGTCCTCGACCCGTAACACTCAATAAACACATCAAGTGTCTCCTCTTCTGGGCATCGCTCCTCCTCCTGCAGACGCAGAAACTCTGGCACTGACACCATGTAGATGGCCATCTCTTTAGTGAAGGTGATGTCCACTTGGAAGATGTCGAGGAGCATCTGATTGGTGGGGCACATTTTCGCCACCAGTTGCAGACACTCTTCTGCAGAGTCCTCTGATGCCACCTTAACGCTGAGGGAGAGCATCGTGCTGCCATAGTTGTCACCCACAGATGTTAAATATTTAGTCGTGCACTCCTTGATCTCTTTCCCTTTGAGTTTAGGGGTCAGAAGGGCCGCCAAGTCCTTCACTTCAGGAGTGTCCGACATGTCTGGGCAAAGAGACGAGTATTAACTGAAAATACTATAAAGTGTTAAATAGATATAAGTTTCAATGGATGCTACGTAATACTTCTTCATGGGGTTGGTTGTTTAATAAAGCTGTCAAAGAAATTAAATATTTACATTGATTGTGAAGAAAAAAAGAAAGCTTCTGAATAAAAAATGGAGGGACAAAAGTTCAGAAAGTTCGACGTAGAAGAAATAAAATCAATGAGACTATAACTTTTTTCTATTCTGTAGCACGTAAAAGAGCGAAATCTGCCCAAAAGCCATCTGAATATCTAAGAAGAGAAAAAATACCAAAAAAGTTTTATCTCATTGGACAAAATTATTTAATTTGGTAAAACTCTGCAAAGAGATATGGAAGTTAGTCAAAGTGGCCAGATGGGCAGGATTTTGACTTCGAAACAATGGAAGCAACATAAGATGAAAAAATAGTCGCAATTTAGGCGGTTGTTGATACCATTGCAGTGAATAAACTGCAAAACCTGCATATTCTCTCTATCCTCAAAGAAATGTTCGATGTATTTAATCTCCTAGCTCTTCCAAAAGGAGTAGTTAAAAAAATGTTTTCTTTTTGGAAATCTCCAATATGTCGATTGATATTTATTAGTCACTACAATTACTTCGCTGTCTGATAATACAAGGCTACTCTATTGGAATCCAGATTATCTCCATCGTGTACATTCGTCGCTTCTGTCGAAGACAAGTGACCAGCTACTTTATAGCCACCATCGTAGTCATAATCATAGTTGGTAGCGTATGTTGACGAAGGAACGGAGTTTCCGTACTCATAGCTTCCTGCCGGATCAATGGCGGTGGCTTTCCTCGCTCCATAGGGATTAATTGACGCTTGCAGTTTACTAGCCGGCACCACCGTGATGTCTTGATACGGTGAAGCTGGCGTTGTGGACACGAAGGTGATTCTTGGTGGTGGAAGCGTCGTTGTCTTTATGTAGTACGACGTTGGTTGTAGAATTGTGGCAGGTGTTGTAGGTGCAGCATCCAGGGAGGCTCTAGAAGCCACTTCCGGTGCTACATTGTAGTTTTGAATTTGGACATTAGGCAAAGGTACGCTGTGGAGCTTATATGAGGGAATCGTTCCCGCAGGAGTTGCTAGAGTCGAACTAACAGCCGGTTGTCCAATATACAAGTCGTAGTTGAAGTTTCTCTCTTGTGCCCCAGCATTGAAGCCCTTGAGGTAGTTGAAGGTCGGCCGAGGTGCTGGAAGCACTTTATCCTCATTGTAGGATACATCGGCATGGTAGCCATTGTCATCCGCTCGGTAGCGTACAATCTGTGTCCGACCATCTGGTAGGTGGACTTTATAGCTTCCGCTCACAGCGCCATCTTTCTGCTGTTGTGTATGAGAGAAATCATCACCAGACGCCGAGTCCTTAACGCTGTACGAAAAGGCGTACTGCTTCTTCCGTGATGAGTAGTCCTAGAATGAAGTTTTGGTCCTTTGAGCTGGCTCTGAGAGCTTATCAATGGCTTTAAGGACATTTAAATACATTGAACCATTTCAATCAATTAAATTGTTTAGAAAGATTAAGGATCCTGGTAAACTCGTGTACTGAAACGTAGGCTTAGACGTAGGTTATAGACGTCTATAAGGACAGGTCTAAGGCTGTTAAACGGGGCGTGGCCGAAATGTCTTTTGGGCAGGGCTTATTCAGTAACTGACCTTATGAGATACTATATAGAGAGCTTTTACTCTAACATTGTCAGCTCAAACTGTCTGATTTTGAAAACATTAGAGGTCAATAAACTAATAATTTGCAGAATTATGCTTATGTTTCGTGAATGAAAGTACATCGATTTGAATGTACGAGCGTTGGAAAATAATCATTACCGGCAAATTATTCAAATTAATGAACACTAATTGTTTAAATTGTTCTCTGAATAGAAAAAAAACTTACATCGTAGATGTTGTCTTCATAGTCGAATCTCTGCTGAGGACCTGAATAGACGTGCTTGTTATGCCTCGAGAGAGTCACGTAGGTGGGTAGAACGTTGTTATCCTACAAGAGACACAAAATTCTTGCTTCATGAATTATCTTTTCATTCATTCATTTTCTCCCGCTTATCCCCGCAGGGGTCGCGGCTCCAGGACACCCCGAATGACCCTCCACGCCTCAAGATCAACTCCACTCAATTCTGAGTTAAGCGGGGATGAATAATGAAGCGGGGAAGGTCATTCCGAGTGTCCTCTCCTTTCCCGATGATTTAGCAATCATGAGTTTTTCGGTGAGACAGGTTGCAAGCCTGTCGTCACAACCTCCTATTCAGGAGGAAACTACAATGAACAACGCAGACCACCTAGAAA
>CAKKOB020000513.1:34266-47561 GCA_918844115.2 Phlebotomus perniciosus | reverse complement strand
GGAAAAACCATAGATTTTCATGGCTCGTTGCAAGTCTTTTTATAAAGTCTATACCCAAGAGAAGCCCACATGCTATTTGAATTTTTTCTGCCACTTTCCATTTTCCTGGAAAATAATGTCAAACTCAGAAAATAAATTTTTTGTCCGCATGTGCCCTACATTCCCCTATCCAATTTTCCAGATATCACCTAATTGATATATTATACCTTATTAAGCCTATACACATCCATTAATTTTGCTTATTTAATGATTTTCAGTTAATTAAAAAAATTGTGGAGCAATTCTTTATTGGGATATAACACATTATCAAGGATATTTTCATTGTCTTGACATTTTTGCCAACCACTGTTAGCGATGTCATGGATGAGTATGACGAGAAATTGAAAAGAATTGCCTTGGGGAAAATTTTATTTGACTGGCGAATGGAGTGATAGTGGATGCGTGTGTTGAAATGAGAAATTTCACCCCCATTTCTACCCCATCAACCACTTTTCCCGCCACTTTTCTGCCTCGTGGGCTCCACCAGCAATTTCCATTCAAGAGCCTCATCACGTCTCCATCGGTGTCACTTGTGCCGAAAAAGGGGCTCTTCCTGGGGGGCGGGGGGAGTTGAGGCGAATTTATTAATTTTGTGTGAGTGGAAATTTAAGTCTTGATATGAAATGACGATGTGATTTATGATGAGGGAGCAGAAAAGCCCTAGGAAAATTGTCTCTTTAGGTGTCTTTCTCAATTTTATCCTCCTCCCCCCCATTTTGCAATTAAAATCCCACCCATTCCACCCCTTATTCACCCTTAGACATAGGATATACTCTTTTCCTATATAGCATTTTGAAGGTGACTTTTGGCTTTTTCCGTGGGAGCGGAGATAGGAGCGTGTGCGAATGCCGGATGTGAGTGACAAGCTATCTCAGTTGGGGAAATGGAGCAACTGATGAGATAAAATCATATCAAGCAATTCCCCAAAAACTATATATACATTGAAAATCACATCCAGTGATGCCCTACATCTGTGTCGATGAGGACGTCACTGGGAGTTGATGGAAGTAGTGTTATTGTTTCGGTTGGAGAAGACATCTTTTACGGACAGTTTAATTTGCCAAAAAATCATCTCCAGAATATCCAATGAGTTCGGTTTTTTGCTGGCAGAAACTTTTCCCACTTTTTTTTCACAATCAATGATGTGGAAAAGAATAACTTCTAGGAAAAATGTGGACACTTGTTTGAATCAATGATTTTTTATCAGTGACATTTTTAAATTGTTGGGAGAGTTTTTAAAATATATGCCATAGAAATAAAAGTATAGATTGGCAGGGGCGAAAAATTGCGATATTCACCTCTATGGTACATCGATTGGTGAATATAGTGAATAGTGTCACGAGACCGCTCTTTGTTGTTCATTTCATTTGAAAAGTTTCGTATTCAATATTCGCTATATCCAGAGTTTCGCAAAATTAAGGTTATGAAACATTAGAAACCGCAATTTCTGTTCTGTCTGATCAATAAAGTGTTAAATTTACGCCAGGATTGCCAATCTATTTCATTTAACGTCTTTGTGTTTTATCTAAATGTTAAAATTTAAACGACCTTCACGGATGACAGCTGTCAAACTACCTGAAGTAGGTCCTCTTCCTCCCCACTCCCTTTTTTTGTTAATTCCATAGAATTATCCCACCTGAACTTATAATATATTTTTGAAGAGGAAAAAGTTAATGTTATCATAAAGTGGGATTTTCCACTAAACGGGTATTTTCCTCTCCCGTCGTGGTAAACTTTTCCCTAGAAGATGATTAAAATTCATCACGAGAGAATGTGTTTGGAATATTCTCTCCTTTTTGGGTAAAATGTAAATCCCTCGAAAAATCTTCCATCTTCTACCAAGTGCTGAAGAGTTGAAAATGCTAAGTATTCCTCATCATTTCCAACAGATAAATTCAACACAAACCCACCCCTAATGAGACATTTTGGGTGCAAATCTCATTCACAGAGAGATGTTAAAATTTCTTCCCATCATGGATTCTTATTTTTGTGGGAAATGGAATTTTCACATTGAAGTCACAGTCATTTCCATTTCAAAATGTGTGAATAATTTCACACATTTTCGTTAGGTACTTCATTTCCAGAGAGGAGGATGTGTCACCACATCTCGATTTTATACACCAGAAAAACTTTAATTGAGCTTTCTCATATGATAGGCGAGCTCTTCTCATCCTAACACACCAATCACACCCTCTTCAAACTGAATTTAACTTGGAAAATTGAATAAGAGGAATCAATGGAGGATTATATTGATTTATGAAAATTTCCGCACGTCATATACCTACAATGGAAAATTATTTGAAATGAACAACCGATACACTTTAATAACTTGCTCTGATGAGAGCAATTGAAAGCAGTTAGTTTTTTGGTAAAATTTACCTTTATTCAATAAGTAATCTTTGGTCAAACATTTGAGGTGGGCAAAATATTTTGACAGACGTCAAATGAAATTTTAAAGTGTCAAAATTTCATATTTAACGTATAAAATATTGAGATTTTCCGACTTTTCCCTTTTCTTGCGTGTTTAATCCTCCTCCTCATGATTCCCACCCACTGAAATCCAATAACATGCTATCCTGCCGTAATAAGAAATAGATGAGATTTCGTGTCGAATCACCTTTAACGACGCAAATTGATTTTAGCTCCTAATCACACGGGTTGCTTCCTGCAGGTTCCTCCATTGAGAGATTGTGCGAAATCACCGCCACAGATCCGCTCGGATATCCTCCTCCGGATGGACCACTCAGCGACCGAAGTGCCATGATCAGGGCCGCCAGGGCCCTCCTCAGCTCCGTCACGCGAGTCCTTTTGCTGGCGGACATTGTGGTGGTGAAGCAGCTGCTCCTGGCTAAGGATCGTGTGGCCAGATCCCTCTGCCGGATGGAGCAGGTGGCCAACTTCACCGAATTCGTGAAGGCCTTCTCGGTGTTTGGCGCGGAAATGGTGGAGCTGGCCCACGTGACCGGTAAGTTACTAATATTTCAAAATTTTTGTCATTGCTTAATAATCTGCAGATTGTGCTAAATTTCAATTAATTTTTATCTTATTCTCAATTTTAATACACTTCATGGCGAAAAGTTTTTGCATTTCAGTTTTCTAAAATGTCATTATGACACAAATGAAAGTTTTACAATTTCATTATAACTTCTTTAACGCAAGGGAGAGATATTATAATTAAAACAGTGCAATTCTACATTTTATATGAAAGCTCCCCAACACTTAATACAGCTTGGAGACTTTGAAAAGCTTTCAATGTTTCTTGGAAGTGTTTTATTAAAAAAAAATTAATGTTACAAATATTAAAAAATGTATAAAAAATTATACACTACGTACACCAAATCTAATTGTAATATCCTCGCCTTGCTTTAACACAATTTCTCGTTCAATTTTGCGTTCCGGAGTGTTTTAATAACTCTATCAAACTGCCAATAAGTTTGATAAATCCCTTAAATCCATTATAGTTAGATATAACTTTTGAAATAAATCTTGTTGCAAAACAAAAACAATTTGTAAATTCTGAATTATCATAACTCGCATTGATATTCGAAAAACCTAATAATTTTTATTAATTTTCCTCTATTAAAGAGTCATTAGCAACGCATTCCAATAATGGCTAAAGACTTTTTAAAGGTATAAATACAAGTAATAGTAATTTGCTTCAGATATTTTGAATCAGTTCCTTATGAATGGTACGAATCGGAAGCGAAGACGTACGAATCTGTCAAATTCAATTTCAAATCCCAACTGACTTTCAACTGTTTTCATTCTAGGCGACCGACAGGCCGACATGAAGGAGGAACGGAGACGCGCCCAAATGGCCGCCGCTCGGCAGGTGCTGGAGCGATCGACCATGATGCTGCTGACGTCATCCAAGACATGCCTTCGCCACCCTGAGTGCCCGGATTCGCGTGAGAATCGCGACACAGTGTTCTGCCAGATGCGTCGCGCCATGGATCTCATTCACTATGTGGTGAAGGATGGCGTATTGGAGACTGTGGCGGATCGACTGTCGCCCCGAGGGGCTGGACAAGTCGATTGGGACTCAGAGAGAGCATCCGCTTTTACGAGCTTAAAGCACTTCTCACGCCTGGTGGAGCTATCGAAGCCCCAAGTCACGGAGACAACCCCCAAAGCGATGGGGAACAGCGAAATTGTGGAGGAAGCACCAACGCAACTGACTCGTAGCAGCAGCGTCCGGGATAGGAGAATCGAAGCTGGAGGACGCTCCAAGAATCGCACTTATGCAAGCCTTGAGAGGGAGCTCCTGCCACCGGCGAGCAGGAGCGCCGAAGCAGCCATGCTGGGATTGTCGTCGGTTTTGGTGCCTGAGACGCGGGATCAGCTACTGGCGGCTCTGGACAAAGTTGTGGAGAAGACGCAGGACTTTACTGATTCGGCATACACGACGCACGAGCATCGTGAGAACATCCTCTTGCTGTGCGATCGAGCGAAATTGGAGCTGAATCAACTGCTTAGGATCGCCGTGAATACGGAACCGTTCGCCACCAACACGACGGACATCGATGGGGCGATCGAGAGTGTTCAGAGTGCTGGACAGGATCTCAGTCAGCAACTGGTGCTGGCTGTGAGCGATCAGGTCACGGAGTTGGTGCACGTGATCAAGTCGGGCATTGATGTTGTTAATTCCCTCAGGAATATTGCCTTAAACCAGGAACTGGATCGACTGCAAGAGTGTGCTGATCGCTTTCACGACTACATCGATCATATCCTGGAAGTGAGTAGGACCTGGAAGATTTCTCTAGCTCGAAGTTTAACATGATGATCATTGTAGGTTTGCAAGCTATTGCGCCACATCGCACTGTCGGAGACGCTGCAGGTGCAGGCCAAGTTTATGGAGATCAACCTGAAGATCTATGCACCGCAGGTGATCACTGCTGCTCGGGCCCTGTCAGCGCATCCCTCGAGTAAAATCGCCAAGGAGAACCTCGAGGTGTTTGTAGACATGTGGCAGTGGTTGGCCAGCGATGTGTCCACCGTATCGAAGGAGATCATCGAAATGGCTCAGGCACAGACGAAGCCAGATAAGACAGAATACCTCAGTTTACCGCGACCCGGAGTAAGTGGATGTTAGAAAGGGGCGAAAGACTAAAAGGGTTTAGGATGGGGGATATAGGATGATTCATTGCAGAAACATGGGACGACATCGAAGCCACTTAAACCAACGAGACTGGATCAGGAGGAGCAGGAGAAGATCGCCAAGGCGGGACTAGAAATGAAGATGCTGACCAATGAAATGGACGCCGAAACGGACAAGTGGAATGGCGCCAGTGATGAGAACAATGATATCGTCAAGAGGGCCAAGAATATGTCCTCAATGGCTTTCTCAATGTACCAATTCACGAAGGGTGAGGGAACACTTAGGACCACGCAGGATCTCTTCACGCAAGCTGAATACTTTGCTGAAGAGGCCAATCGACTGTACAAGGTTGTGCGACAGTTTTCATATCAGGTATGAAGGGCCTTGGTTAAAATGATTAAAAATATCATGAATCCGGCTTCGAAAGACAGAAATCTTTAGAATTAAATAGCAAAATAGACTTTTTCACGATCACTTCGTTTCACTTCTAATCTCCACGTCATCAATTTCATTACTGTCCCAATTTGGGGTTACCATCGCGCTCCTCCGCGTTAGTTGTCCCATTTCAGGGTTGCCATCGCTCTCGTTCGCGCCATTTTTAACACTTGATAAGGAAATCTCATTTCATTCTCAAAGACATTAGTAGAACATATAGATTGGCAATCGCAGTGAAAATTTAAATTCACCTAATTTTTAACTATTAAAAATTATTTTCTTTACCCATCTTAGGTTCCTGCGGGGCAATCGAAGAAGGAGCTCCTTGAAAATGTGGACAAGGTACCAACATTCGTGCAGACGCTGCAGTTTACCGTTAAGGATCCGACGGTGGGCAAAGCCGCCACCTTTGTGAAAGTGGACCACGTCATCCAGGAGACGAAAAATCTCATGAACGTCATCAACAAGGTCGTCACCACGTGCTTCGAGTGTGCCAACAAGGTGAGTTCCGATTTAGCTATCATTTCCCAGCAAGATGGCGTGTTGTGAGTGGATGGGGAGATGCTTTTGATAAAAGAGTATTTTCAACTCCACCGAATGCCTCTTCTAAGAAGTTGTTGAATTTTTAATTCTCAGCACGGGCTGTGTATGCCCCAACAAGTGCCTTTTGCCCATTCCTCAAGTGTCTCATTCAAATGATGTCGATTCCACGTGCCTTTTCCCAGCCGAAAAAAAAACAGACACAAAGTCCGTGTCAATTATTTAAATTGTTTTTTTTTATTCTTCGGGCCAAGAGGGAGAGAAAAATAATACAGAAGACAATATGAGATGAATCTTTCACCACCGATGAGGGAGATTTTTGGACTTTTTTTTTCATTTCCTAAAACTCCAATCCCATCGATGCAAATAAATAAGCTCAAGTGTGGGAGGGAAACACAAACACACAAAATACACTCATTAAGCCACCGAAGTAGTACAAAATGAAGGAGAAGTGGACATCGTCGCCAAGATTTTTGAGTAAGGATCGTTGAGCGCTTTAGTGCAAGTTTAACCCTCGGTCAAGCTCTAACACAAAACACCAAAACAAAAAACACAAATTGAGAAGTTTTACGCCCAATTTTGAGCTTTTACTGCTTCCCATTTATTCAATTTATCACAAGTTTTCTTGATAAACAAATGAGATTTATGCATTTTCTGGCTGCTAACATACTAATAAATAATTTTCTAATTCGATAAGTTATCGGAAAGTTACTTTTTCTTACACTAGAATGGGGAAAAACTTAAAATAAGTCATAAAAGTATTAAATTTAAGACACTTGAGTACTTGAAATTAAAATTTTAAATTTATAACAAGTAACTTTATTTGAAAAAAGACTTATTTTAAGTATTTTCTTATGGTTTTTAGTGTAAAAAATACAAGTTTTCAGCATAATGGCTTCCTAACAAGCACATTCTAACCTAAAAATGAAATTTTGGCGCCAGAAACTAACGGTCGCTTGATTGTCTTTGCAGTATAAGCTGGACTTTAGCGGATTGTCGGGACGCGTGGCGGCGGGAAGCTCCAGAGACGACGAGGGTGGCTCGGGTGGCGCTGGTGACTCCAAGGGCGCCACCACAAGCACCGAGGGGGGCATGTGACAGTACGGGATGGCTCGAAGAGCCAAAGGAGACGCCAGGCGGACTCGAGTGTCCTTTCTTCTTTTCTAAAAATTAAGAAGAAAACACGAGAGTCCGCGAATGCTGAATGCAGGAGGAATCTTTCTGTGTTCAGAAGTGTTGAATGGATAAAAAAAAAGAATCTCCTAAAATGGAACTGACTTACGATAATAAGAAATTAGTACAATAACATCCAACTTAATGAGATTTCTCGTGAATACGTAAATACGAGAGCCGTATCAGATTTTTACTAAAATGATTTCGATACACCGTTGCAAGTGGATTTTTTGAATTTTACTTTTTAGTTTTATGGCTTTTTTTGGTTAGAGACAAAGAAATATAGCCGGTAGTCTTCCAAATGTGTAATTAATTTAGGCAGCAGCTGAAAAGGAACATTTACTGGTGTTGGATCGAATTTGCTTTTTCGCGCCATTTTTGTTACACTTTTTAAACAACACGTGCCAAGTTTTTAGTACGTTTTTTAGTACATGAAATCGCGTGTGCGAAGAACAATCAATTGGTTTAAGTTTTTGCATTTTTCTTTTCAAGTTTAAGTCTTTAAAAAAGCCTATACACTCAGCAAAATGTCAACTGAGAATGCGAGCGATGAAGATCGTGCAGTGTGAAGTTAGGCAAAAGGTAAGATAGACGCCATGGGCGCCATTTTGTTTATCGCATCAGTGTATCACTTTTTTCTTAACTTTTACTAGTCAGTTAATAAAATGGGAAATATTTTCCAATTCAGGTTGTATAGACATGATTGTAAAACCGGTGTTGAATATGAAGATTTATTAGGAGAGAAAATTTAACCTAGAAAGTGAAAACAATTCTGTGAATTCTCTACTTAGATCGTTAAAAAGCCACTATTTAATGGAGCAAAAAAAGATGAAATTTTTCCTAGATGTTATTTCAAAGTAAAGATGAAGATGAACTTTAGGGCATAGTTTGATATTCATATATACAGGGTGACTTGTTAGTAGAGGTTATGAAATTGAAAAAAAAGAAATATTGCAGTGTAGACATAGAAATATATATTTGATGAATAAATATTAATGTTGTCTGTTGTGAAAAGTGGAACATGAAAAGTGTAATTTCAAAGGAAAGGCGTTAAAGATGTTTTTCTTTTTGAGGTTAAATAAGAGATATATGAAAAAAATCATTCGATTCGATGTGACACGAAATCTTCTTATGAAATCATTTTGAACGTTTAGTAAGAAAAAAAATCATGTGCGATGATAAAGAAGATGATTAATCCTCTTTTAATCTCCAATATCAATTTATGATACATATATATTCAGAAGAAAGAAAAAAAATGTGAGCAAGAAAACTATATATCGACGTAGAAACGTGTACCATGAAATTTAAAAGAAATTTATATACTCAAATTAGCTTTTATACTTGTATATAGAAGAAGAACAAAATATTTAGTGATGAAAATTATATTTGACGAAGATATTTAATATTTTCTATATAATGAACAATGATATTTAATGAAAAAAATGAATGTGTGCATGAATTTCTTCAATTTTTCCAAAAAAAATATACTTTTTTCTGTCAAAAACTTTGTAATAGTCCATAAATCTTGAGATGTTTTCTTTGGGAAAATATTAAAAAAAAAAATAAACGTGTTTTACTCTTAAATCAAAAGTCAAGTTGAGTGTTTTTAAATGATCTTTTCATTGTTCAATTAAATCCACGTTTGTCAAGACTATTTCTGAATTTATTGAACCCGGAAAGAGAAAACCATACAAAGCAAAGATAAATGAATTACTCAATTGCAGTTGAAATAGATGAGAAAAATGTGTAAATATCAATTTTGCAGAAAAAAAAATCAATTGATGACGTCTATAAGCGCTAAAATTACTATTTCAGATGAAGAAAAAAAACAGAGGTAATAAATTTTAAATAGATATTGCAGGAGAAATGGAGTGTGTTGTGAAATAATGGAAGAAAATAAAATCATGCAAATGAAATCATTTATGAAAAAAGATTTTTTTTCTAATTTAAAGAATTTTAAAAAGCACATTATGTTCTCGCGCAACCCCTCGTTTTTCTGAGTGTATATTTTTTGTTGGACAGTTAATTTTTGAAATTTTTGTAAAACCGTCCGGTAAATACTTCAGTTCGGTGAAATTAGTTCAAGATTGCATTGTTTTGTGTTTCTTCCGTGATTTTCCTTATTTTCCAAAAGATAATGCATATAATTCCTGTGCAGGATGTCTGGTTCAGGAAGATCCAGAGATGTTACTTACCTGGAGAGTGTTTTTCCGGTGGATTACGTCCAGGAAGTTGGATTATTTGCCGCCTGTCTGACCAAAGTGAGGTTATATCGCGAGCATTTCCTCATTCTCGACGGATTTTCTCCCAAGATCTCGCCTATCTGGACCAGAGTGTGACCAGAAACACTTCCTCCACATCCTCTGAAGTCCAGATAATAGATTATTCAACTGTTCAGGTGGAAAACTTCAAGGAGAACGTGATAATTGAAGTGACGGTGAGTGATTTTACCTTCCCGGAAATCTCTAGGAGATCTACTTTGGAGAGGACTTTGAAGAACATCCTGAGCCTCTTCACTTTCTCTGCTGGGTATCAAGTCCTCCTCGAGGGCGTTTGTCCACTTCCCATCACTTCAGTGAGGATAACAGCTTGCCGGGAAGGAATCGGATCAATCAGTCCGGAAGCTGATTTGAAGATCTCAAACATTGTGTTTCGTGGTCAGGGAGTTGTCAGGGAGGAGCTCTTCATCGGATACCTGGACATTGAAGAGTCTCTCAGTGATATTTTGAGGAGGAACCAGGAACATTTGAGATCTGTCCAGAAATTCCCTCCACCCAATGAAATCCTCATTGTGGGATCATCAGGCGTTGGGAAAACCACATTAATTCACCATCTGGCCAGGAAATTCCGCTGTAATGTCTTCTCACTGGATCCTGTGGACTTCCACGGACAGTATCCCGGTGAATCCGAGGAATTGCTGGAGAAATTCTCCAGAAACATCAGGAGATTGAGTCAGGATCAGGAGGATCGACTGTCCATCGTTACAATTGACGACATTGACGTATTGTGTCCCAAGGAGTCCACAGACTTCTCTGCTGCCCTCATGAACTTCCTGGAGACTCTGTCCGGGGTGCGAGGAGTTGTTATCCTGGCCACGGCCAAAGATGTCTCGAATCTGAATGGAAATGTCAGGAGAAAAGGACGACTCGAGGTGGAAATCTTTCTGAGGAATCCCTCCAGGGAGCAGAGGAAAGAGATCTGCAGGGCTCTCGGTCAAAGTGATAAATTATCAGCCTGGATTGCTGAAAGAACTTCCGGATTTGTTGCCGGAGATCTCAAGATGTTGATCGAGAGCGGAAATGTCGAGGAAAAGTTGAAAGCGATGAGACTGTCAGCTGTTAGAGCCAGTAATCTCCTGGTTGAGAGTGATTCTGTGGATCTTGAGGATCTGGGAGGCTTGGAAGACCTGAAAAGAACAATTGAAGCCACCATTGTAGCTCCTCTTAAGGATCCCAGCGCCTTCCATCGACTGGGCATTGATCCGACGAAAGGAATCCTGTTCTATGGACCTCCAGGATGTGCCAAGACGACAGTGGTTCGTGCTCTGGCCAGACGGACTCACATGCCACTGTTGGCGATCTCTTCAGCTCAAGTTTACTCACCCTATGTGGGTGACTCAGAGCGCTTCCTGGCCAGGGTCTTCCACGAGGCGCGAATGTGCGCCCCATCGATTGTTTTCATTGACGAACTGGACGCTCTCGTGGGATGTCGGCAGCGTGGTGGATCCAGTGATGTCCAATCGAGGATTCTGGCTGTTCTCCTGACGGCTCTCGATGGCATCGGGCGACGGATAGATGGAGCTCCTGAGGGAAATATCCTCGCTATGGCGGCAACAAATCGCCCTGACGTTATCGATGAGGCTCTTCTGCGTCCTGGACGCTTCGACAAACTCATCCACGTCCCTCCACCAGCCACATCCACCGAAAGACTAGAGATCCTGAATAAGATTACCAGAGAAATGCCACTAAAGGAAGTGAATCTCGTGGAAATTGCTGAGAAAACGAGAAACTTCTCAGGAGCTGATCTCAAGAGTGTCTGTCGGGAGGCGGCGCTCCATCGACTGAATGCTGATCTCACGGCGGATTGTCTCACACAAGAGGATTTTCTGGCCGCCCTCAAAGACATGAGACCCTCCCTGACTGACAGTCAAATTGCTTGGTATAGGAATTTCGAAGTGAATCCTTATCAATGACTTGGACACTCAATTGATACTCAACGCATTATCAGTGTTAATGTCTCGGTTCTCATTCAGAGGCGCGATGTGCTTCAGGGAGACGGGAGGAGAGATAAAAGGGTGAGTAACTACAGTATTTTAATGTCTTGGGATCAAAATTTGTAGAATAATTGGTAGAAAAGGGCATTTTGGGAGGTGTCTCGGCTAAAAATAGATAGAAAAGTTAGGCGTGGTTTGTGTCTTTGCTATTAATAGGCTTTTTTGGGGGGTTTACTTGTTATAAATACAGTTTATGGAATCTAGGAGTATTTCCATAATAAGAATGAGAAAATCTGACAAAAATAAGACTTGGGTTTGTGTCTTTCTCTATAAAAACAAATAGAGAAGTCTGGGAAAATAAGCAGAAATTGAATCTATACTAAAATTTCTGCTTAATCCTTGCTGTCTCAAAACAATTTATCAGAGAATCAAAAACTTTTAGGATTTTTCAAAATGGCGGCCGATATATTAAAGAATCAAACGATTATTTGAATTACTAAAGAATTCTTTATCCAGATTCCCCATTTGTTTGCCTCTAGATAGCGATGCGAAGCATTGCCGATATGGGCGACGAAAAACAGAGTTCTATTTAGTTGATGATCGTCATTCTGGCCAAGTGGATGCCTATAAAATTGTCTACTGTGCAATTTAATCCCCAAGAGAGATCACTTTTCATCACATCCCGCGCTTAATTGCGAAACACACTTTTTTTTTAATTGCCCATGTGTTTATAAGAGATCGCGGTGAGGAATACGAGGAAAAAAAGAGTGTGGCCTATAATAGTGGGATAAAAATAAGTGAGAAAAAAGAATTTCCCCAACGATAAGAGAGCCATTGAGTTCGATATGTGAGCGATATGTGTGGGTCGATAGATACAAGCAACCCTCGCGCCCCACATTCCTCCAATCAGTATTAATTGATACGGTGTAACGGTTTTTTGTGCGGAGAGCGGAAACATCCTGACGATCTTCGCCCCCCCCCCGGAACCATGAGACTCTGGCTAGTTGTACTGGTCTCCGTGGCGATAGTGAATGGGAAGGAAGTGATGGAGATTACGAAGAATGATGATACTGAAATTCGCAAGATTCGGCGCCAAGAAGGGAGTAGTGAGTCAAGTGCATTTTTGAATAAGGCATCTCAAATTTCTCCTCACACTCTCTCTCTCTCTCTCTCTTTTTCTGTGTTGTGACTTCCTCTGCAGATAGCAGCGCCTTTGAGTTCCACTATAGAACAACAGCATTCAGTATTGTGTTCAATGAGGAGCCCCTTGTCAAGTTCATCTACTTCAATTACACGCGAATCGACGAGGAGAATGCCACGGAATTTGGCAATCACTTTGTTGTGTTCGATCCTGGCAAAAAAGCGTGAGTTCTGATAACGAGAGACGACCTACTTCTAACTGATTTTGGCGACTTTTTTCGAAACGCGGGGTGGGCCAACAGCTGCAAAACACTTGAGTAGACAAATCATTCTCTTTTTTTTTGGGATGATGAAAAGGTCATGAGAATTGATTAAAATATTTTTTGATATTGTTAGAAACTATAACCAAAAGCGTATAGAAGGACATGTCAAGTTTACACTTGGAGTAGCTGGGATTCGGTGGGCCACCTCGGGAGGTAATGCAATTTGCTTTTCATCTGAAAATCGATGTCACTGAGGGTTATGTCGAGACGCGTCTTTTAAAAAAAATTGATCTAAATCGGTCCATAAACAACGGAGATAATGCTCGGTCAAGTTCCAATCTTTGATTTGACATAACTCGGGTCAGGGAACATGGAGAGACTAGTGCGACCCCTC
>CAKKOB020000513.1:21900-34166 GCA_918844115.2 Phlebotomus perniciosus | reverse complement strand
TGTTTCAAAATGGCGAATGTGGGGGTGCGGGGTGGAATTTGACATCACCATTTTGTAGCGGCCGGCTGATGTATAACCTTTGCCGAAAACCGGAAGTCGATATCTCTTTCCGTTCTCTCGCTATAAGGCGTTATACGACGGACGGACGGAAACTTTTTGAAGCGCACATGATTTTCGGAATGTGGGGACCCTAATTCGTGGAGCGCCCCTAGTCCGGGGTCTCGGAGCTGACTTCGATTTTGGTGACCCATTACAATATGCTAGGATTAGGGAATCCCAGCTAAAAACACTCAGAACTTCTGATCCAAAATCCTAAATCGACCTAAAACAACAGTCCAAATACTAAAGATCCGATCAGAAACTTTAACACCAACAAGTCCACATTAATAAGTTTAACGTGTAAATGATGTTGAGATTGAGGAGGTCAAATAGCAAAAGTTCTTTTTTTTTGCAAAAGAAACTTCGAAACACAAATCCAGGAAACTCCTTGGTGATTGCTTATCCCCTCAGGGGGGAGAAAATCATTCCTCGCACAGACTTGTGTTGAAATTTTATCGCACAGCACGACGCAACAACAAACGTGGGTGTTTTATTTTTATTTGAGGGTCGTGTGAGCGCCAAGGGGATGCCGGGGGTGCGTTATTTATCGGGTTGAATATTGAACTATAAGAGGGGGGCTGTTGCCTCAAAATTGCTCAAGCTCTGCGTGATTTTTCTCCCATTCTGATCTCATCCCGCCCCAACCCAAAGAAAAGAAGAAGAGATGTTATCCATACCCAGCGTATGTGGCATGCTCACAAGTTATTGAATATTATGTTGTTTCAACTCGAAAATTGTAACATGAAATTGGGTGGAATATTGTTAGCACTTTGCTGTACCTAATTACCCACAAAATTGAAACATAAACATTTTCTCGGATGGTGTGGATGGAAAATTTGTTGCTGTTTGATTTTCCCTGGCAAACTGTCGATTGGCGGTCAAGAAGTGTTGGTGTTACTGCCTAATGGCCAAACACATCGGGGAGACAGCAACTTTGCTGAATGCCTTTACATTTCACTGATTCCTCGTGTTGCATCGCATAGACAAGACTTCCGGGGATGTCAATAGTGCCCCAATGTTGCTCTATTTCACATTTTCTGATCAAATATTCCGCTTTCATTGACACTTAAATTGAATTTCCGGCGAAGGAGTCACCTTTGAGCAAAGGTAAGTCATTTTAAACAAATCATAACATTTTTAGACTAATAAATAATTTTTCATTTAAAATTTGTACAGTTTTGTAATGTGAGGTTTCTCGCTTTGAAGAAACAAACTGTCCTGGAAATTCGTTCAAAGTAAAAAACACCTCAATCAAGAAGATAATGCGTGATCAAATTTATAAAGCTAAATAAAATTGATTTGAAAGCTTTACAGATTTTGTAAGCTTCGAGAATAGCTCTCGAAAACTCATAAAATTAATAACCGAAAGATATAATACAAACGTATTCTTAGGAAACTTTAAACTATCACCAAAAAGATCTATAAAATTTAAGAAGTTTTTAAAACTTTAAAAATAAAGCCAAAAGTAAAGCCAAAACTAATCTCATAGTCTTGTTCTTTGAAGGCTCTAGATTCATGTTATCAACATTAGAAAAGTCTAGATAAAGATAATCACCTCGAAAAATTGGTTTTAAAAAAAGGTTGAATTTTAGGGCATTCAAAAAAAAGTGAGGGAGAGATGGACCACCCCAATTTTGTTCAGCCAACAACTCTTCACTCTCTGCACCGAGGCGAGTTTCAGGACCAAATCCATCACTTTTTTTCATTACTTACATGTTCCTGGACTGTGTAGTCTTAGGTATTTGGTAGTAGCGCGAGACTTTCTGGACACCCATTGCTTTGTTCACTTTTGACATGACTTTGCAGGTTATGTTTTGCCCGCACTGGTGCTTGGTCAAATTTGCCTTGATTTTGTATTCTGTCAGCATTTCTAACGAAAATATTACCTAAATAGAATGTTCTGAACAAAGTTATGAAGTCACTCTTACGAAGAAGCAGTTTTTAAACAGTCAGAAGGTGTCCCGACTCTCCCTCAAAAAATCGTCCCAACTCTCCCTCACTTTGAAATACACGTATTCTTCTTATGGAGGAATAACAACTTTTGGCTCTAAAAGAGACACTTGAAAAATTTAATTTATATTTTCTCGCTCAATTCAAAAGGTATAAAGCTGTAACTTGGGGGTTTTCATTAGGATATTAGAGGGCATAAATAGACCAATCGAGGTGGCGATCGTGTATAGGGTGTGGGCTGGGGGTGGTCCATCTCTCCCACTGTCCCATCTCTCCCGGAATTACTCTACAAAGTAATTTCTCTAGATATAATTGAGCGTTAAGAACCTCTATAAAATTGCCTAATTTTGGCGCTTTAATGCCGATAAAGATTGCTTTTATTAGTGATTCACGTTTAATGGTTAAGAGCTGATAAAGCCCTAGTATATCTCCCGCGAGTCATAAAAAGAAGCAATGCTCGGCCAAATTGGTCGTTGTAAATCTCTCTTATCACTCTCTTTCCCTCTCTGGACTTTTCACAGATTGACCGGCCTGACGCCTTGTAGTCTGTATAGGGTGTTTGGGGAGATGAGAAATTTAGCCACAAATCGCACATTTAATCACACGGAGGACATCAGTACGGATTATGCTGCTCCCGTGACGTCACTCCTGCTGGCCATTCCCTTTGATGATTCCATCGAAGTGCAGTGGAACACGTCGAATAGGGAGTGTGTGAGTCACTATAGGTTGCGAGTGGCTAGAGATGGATGGGAGGAGGAGAGGAATACTACAGGATTGGAGTGGGGAGTGGATGGATTGGCGCCGTGTACGCAGTATGAGATTCAAATTGTGACAGTGGATGTTCGGGGAGAGATTGTGGGGGAAGTGAGGGAGACACAAGTGACTTCATTTGTGGATCCGGGAGCTGTTGAGGAGTTGCAGGTGAAGGAGCGGGCAGGAGGACGAGTGGAGGTGGAGTGGAGGGAGCCATTGGAGGGAGTTGAGTGTGTCAGTGATTATACGGTGAAGGTGAGAGAGGAGGAATGCCGGGATGAGGAGGAGTCTTGCTTGTGGCAATATAGGAACTCCAGCAAAGCTTTGAAGGGAGAATTTGATGGGCTGGAGGCGTGCAAGAGATACACAATTGTTGTCTATACAAATGGTCAGGAGGATGGAAGTAATAGTTCATTGACTTTTGACGCGGACTTTCATGTTCCGGGAACAGTTGAGGGACTTAATACGTCAGTGGAGAGTCCGACTGAGGTGAGGGTGTTCTGGATGGCGCCCCATGAACACACTCACTGTGTCTCACATTATCTAGTGAGATGGGATGAGCAGGAGATGGCAGTGAATGAGACGGAAGTGGTATTGAGGGATCTAGAGCCCTGCCGGGAGTACCTGGTGTCGGTGATTGTGGTGGCAGTCAATGGGAATGAGAGTTATCCGATAGCCAGCACAGTGAGGATGCTGGATGATGTTCCGGGAATTGTTCAGGAGATCAATTATGCCTCAAATCCGTCTGAATTGCTAATCTCATGGCGAAGATCTCTGTATGCAGGGCATTGCGTTGAGAGCTATAGATTGCAGATTTCAGGAGATGATTCTCATCTTGAGGATTATAGTCATGAGACGACAGACACTTCCTTCACTTTTCAACGCATGACGGCGTGCCGGGCGGTTTCTGTGAGAATTTATGCGGTGACACCATTTGGGAAGGAGAGTCCTCCAGCTGTTGTTGTCACGAGAATCCCAGCCAGGGTGACAGCAATGCCCAGTAATCCTCAACTTGTGCACAAGACAAAGTCTGAGTTGGCGCTGAGAGCCTCCCTCACGGACACCTTCATTGATTGTCAGCTCATGAAGGGGCGCTTTGAGTGCAGCGCAGAGGAGTTTCTGGCCGAAATGCTGATGGATGTGGCTCCACTGGTGGGGAATTTTACAGAATTTGAAGCTACTATTGACAATTTGCCTCCTTATACGACATTTAATTGCTCAGTGAGCGTTTTAACCATGGCTGGGTGGTCAGAATCCGCTGTGGCGTCCTTCCAGACGGAAGAGGATTTCCCAGGAGAGCCGTCAAATCTCCTAGCCATCCTCACCACCAGTCAGGGTTTCCATATCACATGGGAGCGACCCCAACAGCCCAATGGACTGGTGAACTCCTTCAGGCTGGAGATTCAACAGGTGGAGCCATTGTATCTCGTGCCGCGCTCCTGCACTCCAGCTGGACTGACAAACTTAACCGAGGAGACTCACTTACAGGAGCTTCTGTATGACAAGGGTGAACCCTCTTTTGTCTACTTCGTGCAAGTGGCAGCGGTGAATGGAGCTGGAGTTGGCATCTACACAGATCCAATTATCATCCGGACTCTGCCGCATATTCCACAGCCGGTGTCGAGATTCTCAGTGGCTTCGGTGGATGGACCATTTACTCCGCTGATCTACAATGCAACAGCCACAATTGAGTGGGTGATTCCGTGTTTGTCCAATGGGGCACTTAAAGCATTCGAGGGGGTGTTCTATGGGACGAAGGGGGACTTGGAACATGTGATCTACTGGGATTATCCAGTTAGGGGATCAGTGAGGGAATTGTATACCTACACGCAGGGAGATCTATTACCTGAGTACTACTACAGAGTCACTATAAGGGCGATTGTGAGGGATGTGGATAATTCAAGTGTAACTACAATGAAGGTGAGTTTCATTTTTGAGAATGTGACTGAAATTTCTTTAGAATTCAAATTTATTTCAAGTCCAAATGCTTGAAATAACTCTGATTTGCATGACCCTTCATATATGAGGGGGGAACAGACTCTCCTATAGCAAAGAGTAATATGGGACCTTGTCCTGACCAACCCCACCATACATCTCTGACCAATTGCTCATCATTTAAGTGATTTAAAAGTCAAAATTGTAAAGAAAATCGGTAAATTTGTATAGAATGCATACTATAGGAAGGAACACGGCTATCCCCTCTATAGTATAAGGTTATAGGTGACCACATCTGGACCAACCCCACCATACATCATGACTCGTTAGTGCTTCATTTTAGTAGTGAATAATTGAAAATGTATGAAAAATTCGCAAATTCGTATGGGAGCCATATCAGAAGAAGAGAGGGGTTATAGATTAGAACCCATAGATTAGGGTTATAAAGGACCCTACTCTCTTTACCCATACCTAATACCATCCGGATTCGTTCAGCGGTTTAGTCGTGATGAGGTAACAACGCACATACACACACACACACACACATTTTGGAGATGGGTGTTTTCGGACTCCTGGAGTCACGTCCGGTCGAGATATGATGGTTCGGGGGTGATCAGGCCAATTCAGATATGCATACTTGGCTTTATGTATTAGGATGTATTAGTGGTTTAAAAAGCTCTCAACTGTTATAGTATAATAAAAGCACTCCATTGCGTTATATGGAAAATCCTTTATAATGCATTATTGCAAAATATGATGTAAATTTTAAGGCGCACACACTTTGCAAAAGTTAATAGAGAAGCTTTATACTAGCCAAGTCAAAGGGAAGTCAACATGCAATTTTAAGGGTTATTTTCATCATTTGAGAGCTTTTTATTGAATTTTCCCGGAAGTTCAAAGTCCACTTTTGACAAGTTTGCGACTTTCTCTGCCTTTCATTGCTCTCTCCCTGTGGGCAGATTGCCAACTTTACTCCCAACGACTCACTAAAAACACTAATATCCCAATATGATCCTTGCTCCATTTGAGCTTTTTTGCGCTTTTCACTTTAATGTCTCTTTTTTTTTGCCAAACACCCCAAAATCTCACGATTTCAAACACCTTTCCCGGGAGAGCTTTTGATGAGGCAGTTAAAGTTTAATGTCAGTAGCATAGCAATTTGTATACGGCATTGTCTTCACCTTCACGCACAATGAAAATTAATTCTGCCACTCGTTAGCATGCAAATGGGCTTTGGGATGGGTGGGGGAGGGGGGGGAGGGGGAGTTAAGGTTGCCGAAAACCTCCTCAGAGTGCAACACAAGAGTAGAAGAGGATGTAATTTAGTGATATATCTCAGCTTATGTGCCTCTTCAATCCGACGAGGCACAAAATTAATTACAACAAACTTATGAGCGTATAACAACGTCAAAATGGACTTTTCAATTCAATTAAATCATCCACATAAGCACCAACTGAATATCGCAATAATTGCAACAGGAACTTTATGATGCTGAAAAGCTCCCCAAGCAAAACTATATGTCTCACAGTTAGTCATAAAAATTAACGTAATGTGCAAAATCTGGTAATACATACAAATTTTCGGTTTACGCCATTTATGCCTTTTCTAAGTGAAAAACTTTCACCGAAAGCTTGAGAAAAGCTTTTAAAAAATTATCATAAAAAAGATTTTGAAGAGCTTACGACGAGACATTTTATTATAATTTTGTAACGTTCGTAACATTTTTCTTTTTTTCAAATTTTTAAGAGCTTTTATAGCTTTTTTTTGAGCTTTTAGATTTTTCTAAAAGAAATAAATGTGACGAAAGCTGTTCAAAGCTGTTGGTAAAGCTCTAAAGAGTTTCTTAAAGCTTTTTTTTATGTTTACCTTTCAAAGCTTTTAAAGCTTGTTTTCGAAACTTCCTTGGAAACTTCCCTTCAAAGTTTTTAAAAGCTTCCTTTCAAAGTTTTCAAAAGCTTCCTTTTACAGTTTTTAAAGCTCCCTTGCAATGCTTTCAGCTTTTAAAAGCTTGTTTTCGACACTTCTCTTCAAAGTTTTTAAAAGCTTACTTTTAAAAGCTCCATTTCAAAGCTTTTAAAAGCTTGTTCTCGAAGCCTCCTTTCAAAGTTTTTAAGAGCTTTTTTTCAAAGTTTTCAAAAGCTTCCTTTCAAAGCTTTCAAAAGCTCCCTTTCAAAGCTTCCATTCCTTTCAAAAGCTTCATTTCATATTAATTTCATTTTTGATATTAATATTATTATGGTAATTAGGGTAAAGTGAGGTTGACTGGGACGCTTTCTCTCCCGATGTTGAGTGGATAACATTTGAATAACACGTGCGTCTCACTCAACATCGAGAGAGAAAGCGTCCCAGCCAACCTCACTTTACTCTAAGTACAAATTTTCACTCACTGATTGCTTCTTGGGATCAATATAATCCATCAAATTATATTCATTATGACAAGAAATCATTAGATCTGCGTCAGTTTTGGCAAAAGAATGGTAAAAATGTCAATTAATTGTGCTGCCAAAACAGCGAATGATATGAGAAATGCCAGAGAATTGATGTAAAAACAAATTCCATATTAAATATTTTGGATATGGAATTTCCATAGATGAGACACACACCGAAAATTCCCCAGGGAAGAATTTCAATTGCTTGCAGCTGACTTGCACTCACGTGACGTGGAGCTTATCGTGGCTCCAAAGTCCACACTTTATCGCTTTTCGTGAACCAGGCAGAAAATGCGCACATCTCGTGAGAGGCGCCCGGAAAATTCCTGCCTCTCTACAACATACTCGAGATAATCTATCAGTTTTTTGGGGGTTGGGGCGGAGAGAATTTATTGCGTGGGTTTACTTTCTTTTCATTTTTCATCTTCTTAATTTATTTTTTACCCCCCAACACGGAAGCATGTTGAAAGAGAGAAGCTCAAAGAGAGCCCTTTTGATATCTATATACGGAAATAGTTGAAGTTTTCCCGGGCGATGGTAAACATCTTTGAGGCAAAATCAAGAGATCTATTTCCCAAGGATGAAAAGCAATGGAAAATGTCACAAGTAATGATGAAAAGTGACTTTGATGACTTCTTTGAGTCTCAGTTTGATTTCTCAAATTTCCAAGAAATATGAAACGACAAATGAATCGAGATTTAATGAAAATTCAGTGAAAATTTACTGTGTGTCACAATTGTAATTGTCTGATTCTTGGAAGAGAGAGAGTCTGTGATATATAATAGTATCGCTTTTCATTTGTATCGCAATACAATATATGAATTTGCTGTAAGGGAGGAGCTCAAGAAGAATCCTAACGCCGAAGATTAAGTTCAGAGTTTCATAGAAATAAAGTTAACGGCTTTTTTTTGAGAATTATAGCAAAATTTGAAATATTTGTTTCTCAAGTTTTCTGGGGAGTGTAATTATTAGTCAATAAATGCTATATATTTGCTATAAAATCAAATTACTTTTATTAATTTTTCATTTTATACTTCTTATTTTATTCCTATAAAATTATAGGAAGTGAATTTACATGTCTTTCTTTTCGATTTCAATCAGACAACGTCATTTTTATGCTCATCGAGGATTTTAGATGTTTTGAGCCTTTCACAATTATAGAAAGTTATCCTATAAAAACTCTACAGTGCTATAAATCAGTATTTTAATATTACAAAAATTAGTGCTATAAAACTTTCTGTTAGCCAATTTCTTAGTCCATCCATACCATTTCAATTAGATTAAGATATCAGATATTTCCTAATTTGTGTTATTTGCAACAAAATTATAGCACGTTATCCTATAAAATCTCTATAGTGCCATAAATCAGAATATTAAATCTTTAAATAATCAACAAAAACATAACGAATGTTATACTATTTGTTTCTCTGCAAATTTCACGACTTCATGATTTTCCCATAAATTTATAGCAAATTATCCTATAAAGCCCTTTAACTTGAGTTATTTTTCACCCAATGATTTCTTATAAATCCGCCCTTTTGCTGAATTTGCAGGGATTTTTTATTGAATTTGAAACTTGCAAAGGCGTCTTCTTGGGACAAAATTGCATCATTGCATCAATTGGAATAAAATTCAATCAATTGAATTTATTGCAGATGTAGCATTTCCCTGCAGAGTTCCCCCACCCCAAAAGCTCCATAAGCTCCCAAAGCCCCATATCAGAGTGTTCTGGTCCCTGGTAGCTCTGCAGAGGCAATTAAGGACAAGAGAGTTTTTGCGATCAATTATCATGGAATGGCAGATATATTTGAGTTTATTGTCTTCACTTGGGACAGAGTGTCCAAAATTCCAATTTTCCATCACGCAGAGAAGGCTGACAATGGCCATAAAAGCAGGTGATGTGCCCGAATGACTTCAATTATATACGTTTGGAAATTACATGCGAGAAAAAGTATTATATAGCATTATGATTATTTCGATGCTTTTGGCGTCTTTTGCTCCGTTTTGAGACATACAAATTCCCTCTCACGTTTCTTCAATTATTTATACGATTGTAGGTGGTTCCACCGCCACATCTTAGCCCACACAGCTCATTGTCTTGCGCCGTGTTGTCTCCATGAAAATAGCAATTAATTTTAACTGGAAATGCCAAGGGGGAGATATTAAGGGTTAAATAAGGTGTAAAACACTTCTATCAATTTTACATTTTGTGTGAAAGTCCCTCAGCAATTTCTGCACTTCGGTAGAGCTTTAAATGTTTTTCGAAGAGCTTTCATTTGAAGGAGCTGATGTTTCCTTCTCAGAAAGCTCTAAAATTATTCCACACATGATAAAACAAAACACTTTGGAAATATCTCCAAAAGCTCAATAAAACTTTTAAAAAACTTGGCTCGATCTTTATAAAGCTCTTCACAAATTGATAAAGTTCGAGAAATTTATCCAAAAGCTTTGCAATTTTCTCCAGAATTTGTTTCTAAACATTTTTTAAGCTTTGAACTAAATTATTCAAGTTCACATATGTATTTACCTTCTAAGTTTAAGAAGTTTCTTAAAAGCTCGTCAAAATTCAAAAGCCCTTAATTTAATTTTAAAAAATATTTATAAATATTACTCTTTTATTTCATAAGTTCAAGATAAGCTGTGAAAGCTCTCCAGATATTACAAGCTTTCATAAGCTTCCCAAAATTGTCTGCACTTCGGAAGCTTTGAAGAGCTTTAATATCATGTCCTAATATCATCACCTTCTCATAAAGCTTACGGTAATCTGTAAAAGCTTTTGAACATTTTAACCAAAGAAATATATAACGAAAGCTCTACCATTTTTCCTTAAAATACTTTGAAAGTATCTTGAAAGCTTCACAAAACCTTTAAAGCTTGGCTCGATTTTCATAAAGCTCTTAACAAATTGCTAAAGCTCGAAAAATGTATCTGAAAGCTCTACAATTTTAGTCATGTCAACCGTATTACTAACATAATTTTATTCAAAGTCCTTGAAAGTTCCTAAAAGCTTAAAAAAATTTCGAAAATCTCACTTCAATTCAATGCTCAAATCAATGTTCAAAAGCTCAGGATGAATTGTTAAAGCTCACAAAGTTAACACAACCAGTTTTAGAAAATTTTCAAAAAACACAAGATTCTCTAAAAGCTCATTGGATGCTTAAAAATGTTTGTAAATTTCCACAGAGGCTCTACAGTAATTTTAGAAAACTTTGAACAAGTAATTTATTCATTGGAATTGCTGAAAAAGCTTTAAGATAATTTGTAAAAGCTTTCAAACATTTTAAACAAAGAAATATATAACGAAAGCTCGGCAATTTTTCAAATTATCTCCAAAAGCTCTACAAAACTTTGTAAGGCTTAGCCCGATCTTGCAAAGCTCTTAACAAATTGCTAAAGCTCGAAAAATTTATCTAAAAGCTCTACAATTTTATTCATGTTAGACATATATTAACATATTTTCATTCAAAGTTTGGAAAATTTTTCAAAAGCTCTACAAAATTTTGAAAATCTCACTTCAATTCAATCCAAACTCAGTTAAAAATCTCAAGATGAATTGTTAAAGCACAAAAGCTTTTGGAAATTTTCAAAAACACAAAATCTAAAGCCCTGAAAGCTCATTTGATGCTTAAAAATGTTTGTAAATATCTACAGAAGTTCTGCAATAATTTTAGAAAGATTTAAACAAAGCAATTCTTTCATAGGCATTGCTGTAAAAGCTCCACCAATTTTTCAAAATCTCAGAAATTTTTTTTAAATTTCTAGGTAAATTGTTAAATAAAACTCACAAGTTGATCCAAAAGCTGTTGACAATTTTCAAAAAAGATCGCAAAATGTTCAGAAAGCTCAGAATTTTGAATATTCAGAATTGTAGTTATCTTTCCAAAGCTCTTTAAGCTTTCATGCTGGTCCAAAAGCTTTTGAAAATTTTATCTAAAAATACTCTTAAAATGTTCTGAAAGCTCTTTTAAATGCTTAAAAACTTCAAGTTCAAGTGTACACCACAATTGACTGTGATATTTCCCCCCTTGGGAAATGCCATTTACACGCGGCGTGTAGAAATTTGATATTGAGAATGATTAGCGCCCTGTGAACTTGATAGTTAAGTTACACCCAACAGAGGGGGTTGTTTATCCTCACTGCGAGCTTTTAACCTGGTGGGCGGGCTTTCCTTCCCGCCCCCCACACACATCGAGGACATTTTCAGGTGATAGAACTTACAATTGAATTGCCATCCAACTCGCAACTCGATAACGCATGATTGGATCTGAGGGAGCTTCAAATTATGGCATCAATAGTAATCATAAGCGTAAATACATGAATTCTGCGAAGCGTGGCACCTGCCTCAAATTGCATTGACGCACATGTGAGTTCATAGAGCGAGGCGAGAGAAGTTTACCCAAATATTGCAGAAATGTGGGTGAATGTATGCTGCAAATCACTCAAGTACACTTTTGGCAAAATTCATCCGCATATATAGCACTTCAATTTCATCACTGATACGTGATACGGAGGGAGCTTGTCGTGCCTGTGATTTTGCTATTAAATGAATTATGTCACGATGCCATGGAAGCTGGGTATAATAAAGTCCGGGAGAGAAGTTTATTATATAATGTGCTTGGAAATTTTGCAGGAATTTAGATGGTAATTACCAGTGAGCTTTATGGGTAAACTTCCTATAATTTTATAGCATTTAAAATTATGTTTGTAATTGGAAATTTTGGCTTTTCATTCAGGAAAATATATTTCAAATGCCTTTTTATAAACAGAAAATTTTCCTAGAACAATAATTTCTTGCTTTACAGATCTCATTTAAGATATTCTAGTTATCGTTATAGAGTATTACTTTGCTATAAAGTTATAGGAAGTTGAAATCAATTGAAAACTTTCCTTTGAATCTAATTATTCTTATTTTAAAATTGGTAAAAGTTTTTATTTAGAAATAAACTTCCTGATTCAAGAGATTCTGATCACTGAGAAAACTCCTGATTCCAAAAGCTTTTGAACACTAAAAAAGCTCCTGATTCCAAAAGCTTTTGATTACTAAGAAAGCTCTTGATTCAAGAGCTTTTGATTACTTAGAAAGCTCCTGATTCCAAAAG